>AWOL01S0064280.1:14714-24939 GCA_000715115.1 Nicotiana otophora
CTTCTCCACAACTATTTGTTGATTTAACACCATAGAAGATCAAATCTGGGATGATGGGCATTTTAAGACAAGGTATATAACCTACTTTACTTTCTTTCAATATGTATTTAGGGCATTACAAATTAGGTTTCTCCGGATGGTATATGACGTGTATTTATTACTGTGTTCTTATTTTATTTTAATTTATTGTAAGCATATGAAGAAATTTTGTCTACTCTTGTTTAATTTTTGAGAGATTAACTGCTCAAAAGTTTATCGCTCAGTCTGAATTCTAGTATTTATGGCATAAGAACAATTGGAAAAGTATCTCTATCAATACATATTTCTTATTCTATAATTTCAATTAATATTTAATTTGTAATTATACGTTTAAAATTTTTTCTAACTCATGTGATAAAAAAGTATGTATTAAAATTATAACTTTTTTTCCTTTTCGCAGGTACATGAAGATGGAAATTTATTCAAGAGTGAAGTTATTAGACACGCACTAGCATTTGGGGAAGCAACATACTTTTTTTTTCAATAATGAATATTCATGTATTTTGATTAGACTTCGTGTTATATGAATTTTTATTTTATTTATGTATTTTAATTTAAGGATTTTGTAATGAGATATCATTTTAATATTGTTCTTGATTTTATGATCACAGGTGCAAATTTTTGTTGTTACCTTGTGTTTTATTATGTAAGTATTTCCAATTAATGTAATGATAAATAACGAAAAAGTAGCAAAATACTAACTATAAACAGCACCATTAGGGATCAAAACATAATCAAATGTTCGTAATTAGTGACCAAATGTTTTACCTTTAGAAGCCTTTTTTTTAGCAACAACCACATCATAATTTGACTACGAATTGCTTATTTTTTGTGACAATTGTAATTGTCACTAATCATGTGAAAGCAATATTTTTCGTGACGAAATAATAGTTTTCAACTACAAAATTGTAAATCATTTTTACAAAAGCAAAGTTGCCAGTAATTTATATTTTTAGGACAACATACTTTTTTGTATATAAAAGGTAATCGTTACAAAATTGTGTTTGTTCAACTACGAAATACATATAGTTTCATAGACAATCGACGTCGTCACTAATTAAACTAAATAGTTAGTGATGAGGTAGTTTTGTCGGCATTAATGCACTTTTTAGCGACGAAACCATACTATTAGCTACGACCTTTTTTTATCCTTTTTATGACAAACATGCTCGTCATAAATACTACGTATTTAGGGACGAAAAAAATTTCGTATGTAATATAATTTTGTTTAGCGACGAAACACAAAGTTGTCTTTGTATACTATTAGTGGCAGTGTTTTAGGGGCGAATATTTGACAAAAAACAATCGTCACAAATCTTCTTTGGTGACGAAAAATGAATTTTAGGTGACAATAATTCATCACTAGTAATCAAATTTTCTGTAGTGACTCTAACTAGAATACTCAGAGTACCTAATACAATTGCCTATTAACAAAGCGGAAAGGTACAATTTGAAAAGCTATACTACAATTGAACTAGAGTAAAAGACAGACACTTGGAACTGGTTCTTCTATCCGGTTCATGTAGGTTCAGATTCGCACACTTGAATCACACAAGAATTGCTTACAAAATGCCTTGCTATTTTGCTCTCAATTCAGTTTTAACTTTAGCGTTTGTGCGTACCTGTAGAATGAGAACATCATGCAATTTATAGAGTTAGTAGAATAGGAAATAACTAGAGTTCTAATGCTATAAGTTCTAGTTATCTTCAACTTCTAACTCCTCCCTTATCTAGGATAGGGTTCTCTCGAGTAAGGAGTCATTCTCCTTATCACTTATACAACCTTTTCGTTCAGGAGATATCAGATATAACCACTTAAGCTTATCTCCTTCACATGCATGCCTTGCGCTTGAATCTGCCTGTATCCGTATAGACTGTATATGGACCTGGTTCATGCTTGAGTTCCTTTGTCAATCATCGAAACAAACTTATAGCCTTAGGACACTTGTTCTTGATCCTATCAACAACTGCATGTGTACAAAGCTTAAGCAAACTTTTGATTTCAAGGTTATTATTTGCAGCCAATTCAATTTTAAAGATTGATTATAAGCTAGTTTCCACGAATTCCTTATCCTAGTTTTTGACTCGTTGTTCTTCGTTTGAACTTGAGACCTCTGCATACTTCTTGAGTATTTGATGATTTTGACTAGTGTTTCAGTATTAACATTCTGGAGTGGAAGATGTTAGTAGAAAAATCGTCTTCTACCATGTTTTTGATTGTTATGGACTCAATGGCTAGGGATTCTTCACGTTCAAATCGTCACAATTTGAAGACTTTTAAGATTAAAACCCTCTTCTCTGTTGTTGGTGATGAATCCATGAAAAAATCTTTTTGGCTAGGAGAAGGCAGAAAAGAAAAGGATAACACTAGATCAAGAAGGAAAGGTGGGCGTTGGTATGTATTTATAAGGTTTATTTCGCTTTGGTGAAACTTTAACTTTTTTCCCCTCCTTCTCCTCTCATTCTACTAAAAATCAAGTTATGCCTTTCTCACAATTATATTCCTCCCAGAGCGGCATCCGAACACCTCATAAGAAGAGTATGCGAAACTTTGAGGCAAGAAATTGAAGACTCAAAGTCTCAAACTCTCTCTTCTCCCTTCGTCTAATTTTAGATTCGATTCGATTCGTTCACTCTTCTCTTAGGATAGTATTTACCTGCACGACTTAAGCTCTTCGTGTATTTGCTCTTTTTTCGCCCACTTTTCTTACTATCTGAGAAACGACAGCAAACAACACATGCACTTGAAACTATAGCCTGTGCTACCCATTATGTGGATACCACCTCTGCTCCGGTTCCAGTCGTCCTGACCGGGGATGAAGCTATGTGTGGCCAAGGGTAGTCAACTAAACACTCTTCGTCGAAAAATTACACTGTGTATAAGATAAATATTATTTGTTATTAATCAAAAAATAGATTTTGAGCACTCTTATATAACCTAATGGCAAAGAGTGTTCATATTTTGAACCCCTTATTGAATTTTATGGGTTCGCGGCTGGACTCGTGACATTTGCCAATTAGTCACATTTGTAATGTGTCAAACATTGAAATTTTCAAACAGTGGCAAGAACGTGTTTTTTATTCACTATTCTATATCCATAATGTTGCACAAGTCATTGTTCACCCACAGCTTAGTGGTGTCCAAGCATGCTTTAGTTCCAACAAAAAGTTTCCTTTAATGTCTATTATAAGTTTTAAAACCAAAGCTATAGAACAAAGCTTATAAAGAAAAAACAAGAAAAGAATCTTATACCTTAACGGGAAACTTTAAAGTTAAAGCCTACTTTAGAGAGTCGTCCATATCTTCTTCAAAGACCCATGCATGTTCCTAGAAAATCGTTTTCTTTCTCTTGGTTGAAATCGCATGTAATATTGAATATCATCTCATCTGTATAGCCTCATGCAACTTGTCCTTCATCCTATCTGCAACTATCTCCAATTAGCTTAGGCAAGTAATGTGGCAATAATTCGAGTAAGATGGTGCAATAACAGAAAGTGCTACTTGCATGAAACCAATAAAAAGTGATGACCTATCTTTATAAAAAGACATCTATTGTGATCTGGCAGACCATGGAATCAGTGGTGTAGCCACATAGTGTGAAGGGTGTTCAATTGAACACCCTTTATCGAAAAATTATACTACTCTATATAGAAAATTTTACTGTGTATATATGTAAAAATTAATTTTAAACATATGTATTAAACTTTGGACACCCTTTGTGAAAATCCTGACTTCACCGTGGGATGGATCTAAGTTGCTATAGAAACCAGCTTGGGACTTTCTAAATCTCATTAGCAATAGTCAAGGATTGAGAGACTTCATGTGCAATAAGTGTCCTTACGTACTAAGTTAGGTGATTTCTCTAAAGCAACACCTTTAGCACCTGCCTTATTCGAAGTAGAAGATGTGACATTATAAGTTTGAAAATACTTTCTTAAAGTGGCAAATATTCGGCTTCTCCCTAGTAATGCACTATGCATCAGCTAAGTTTCCCACGATGCCTAACTATCTAGGCACAATCCCTTTCTTAATCCTAATCATGCTTAAGACGTAGAACTAAATGCTTCTTACCCCAAAATCAATAAATAGAAGAATAAGAAGGAATTTGTTTGGCAAAGCAAGGTTGATTAGTTCATCTACGAATTGTTGGGTTCTTTTTATGGAACCTTTTCATTACTGTGATTGGTTTCACTTTCCATTAATGCAATATCCGAACATAATATATATTAAGATCAGTAAAATCTTGATTTTAAATAATGCTCATTTCTACTCTTTATAGACTTTGTTTGGAAATATGGACCACATGTCCTCTATGCTACAAGAACACAAAATTTTCATCCACTGAACTACCTTAATCGTAAAATTGTAATGAATAATAAGAAGAGATTTATAAAACACACTATCGTGTTTCAATTTATATAAAAAAGGAGATTGTTATATAGAAGAACTGCTTGACATAACCGTGGCAGTAAATTATTTGAAAATCAGTGGTTTGTTGGAATTCTGTTGCCAGGCTGTGACTGACAGAATAAAGGACAAGAGCGTTGAAGCCGTTCAGAAGATTTTTAAAATTGAAAGTGATTTCACCTTAGAAGAAGTGGAGAGTTTAAAAGGGAAACTCCTTGGGCCTTTGAAGGTGACCTTGATGATACCACCAACTAGGGTTTTATGGTAGTGAAGGGAAAACATTTATATTTGATCTGAATAATCCTATAGAATTGATTTCTTTCATGTACCGATTTGGTGGATATGTGTTTGATTTTTGAAATAAAGCTTTATGCTAACAAAAAGGTAGTATCTGATATAGTGAAGGGTGTTTGATAGTATTTATCTATTCCTTAAAACCTTTGTATTCGATCATAATTTATATGCTATCTATAGCTACTTTTGTCTTCGTGTTGGTTCGAGTGATATTTGAAATTAATCATAATAGATCTCTTTCTTGTATCGATCAAGCTAATATCATTTGAATTTTGAAGAAAAANCTTAAAACCTTTGTATTCGATCATAATTTATATGCTATCTATAGCTACTTTTGTCTTCGTGTTGGTTCGAGTGATATTTGAAATTAATCATAATAGATCTCTTTCTTGTATCTATCAAGCTAATATCGTTTGAATTTTGAAGAAAAAAAAGTTATGCTAATAAAAGAAAATTCATATATAATTCTTAATGAAGGATGGTTAAAAATATTCAAGTCCAGAAAACCTTTGATATGTTCAGTATTTCATGTTGGTTCGATTGATATATTTGAAGTAGCTATCATTTTATAATGATTAAGTGTCAATATATCAGCTTGGTGTTAATTCCACCCACACCAGCTAGCTATTCCGGGATATACACCTTTTGTTTTTCTTGAATTTCTTATCTTATTCCATGAAAAGGTTTTAGCATATATCTTTCATCAAAGGCAACCAGCAGATAGTTTATTATGGATATCTACGTGCCATCAAGTAAGTTTCCTTTTTAATGAATTGTTGTAAAATAATCATGTCACGATCCAATTTTCACTATAAATCATGATGTCGCCCAACGTCGCTGTTAGGCAAGCCAACGGTGAACTACCCATTTAATTTCTCATTTTTAATAGCTTTAAAGTTTTTGATTTTTATTAAATGCGAAAACAAATAGTAAGTGAGCGTAGTAATGTAAAGTATAACTAAACGGGTAAATAAGATAGTAGATTAAATAATCAAAACCCATGTGTGTATACTAGAATTCCAAAAATCCGGTGTCACAAGTGCACGAGCATCTAGTAGAATATACAAAACTATCTAAGAACTAATGTCTGAAACCACGAAAAAATCTTTTTGGCCAGGAGAAGGCAGAAATGAAAAGGATAACACTAGATCAAGAAGGAAAGGTGGGCGTTGGTATGTATTTATAAGGTTTGTTTAGCTTTGGTGAAACTTAAACTTTTTTCCCCTCCCCCTCTCATTCTACTAAAAATCAAGTTATGCCTTTCTCACAATTATATTCCTCCCAGAGCGGCATCCGAACACCTCATAAGAAGAGTATGCGAAACTTTGAGGCAAGAAATTGAAGATTGTCTCTTCATTCATAGCTCAAAGTCTCAAACTCTCTCTTCTCCCTTCGTCTAATTTTCGATTCGATTCGATTCGTTCACTCTTCTCTTAGGATAGTATTTACCTGCACGACTTAAGCTCTTCGTGTATTTGCTCTTTTTTCGCCCACTTTTCTTACTATCTGAGAAACTACAGCAAACAACACATGCACTTGAAACTATAGCCTGTGCTACCCATTATATGGATACCACCTCTGCTCCGGTTCCAGTCGTCCTGACCGGGATGAAGCTATGTGTGGCCAAGGGTAGTCAACTAAACACTCTTCGCCGATAAATTATACTGTGTATAGGATAAATATTACTTGTTATTAATCAAAAAATAGACTTTGAGCACCCTTATATATTACTTGTTATGAATTTTATGGGTTCGCCCGCTGGACTCCTGACATTTGCCAATTAGTCACATTTGTAATGTCTCAAACATTGAAATTTTCAAACAGTGGCAAGAACGTGTTTTTTATTCACTATTCTATATCCATAATGTTGCACAACTCATTGTTCACCCACAGCTTAATTAATGGTGTCCAAGCATGTTTTAGTTCCAAAAAAAAGTTTCCTTTAATGTCTATTATAAGTTTTAAAACCCAAAGCTATAGAACAAAGCTTATAAAGAAAAAACAAGAAAAGAATCTTATACCTCAACGGGAAAACTTTAAAGTTAAAGCCTACTTTAGAGAGCCGTCCATATCTCCTTCAAAGACCCATGCATGTTCCTAGAAAATCGTTTTCTTTCTCTTGGTTGAAATCGCATGTAATATTGAATATCATCTCATCTGTATAGCCTCATGCAACTTGTCCTTCATCCTATCTGCAACTATCTCCAATTAGCTTAGGCAAGTAATGTGGCAATAATTCGAGTAAGATGGTGCAATAACAGAAAGTGCTACTTACATGAAACCAATAACTAATGAATGTATTCAAAATCCAAACTAAATGTTTAATATTTATATACTTGCACAATATATCTATTGTGATCTGGCAGACCATGGAATCAGTGGTATAGTGATGTTTGACTATAATTATATATTTTTAGTGCATTACTTACATTACATTTAGGCGCTTTAATGCTAAATCGTATTATATGTGTGCTTAATTGAGTTTTTTTTATGTGTAGCTATTTTGGAGATGAAATTGGGAGCGAACTAGAGATTTTATATGTATTTTATACACTACAAGAATGGGTTCATTATTATTTAATTATTAGACAATGATTGAAGTTTAGTATTATAAAAGAATACAAAAGAAAGACAATAACAAATTGAAAAAGAAAGGAACAGATTGAGAAATTAAGGAATGCAAAGTTTGGCAGCTAAGCACAAAGTGAATAAAACTCGGGCAGAAGTCAGGCGACGCGAGGCAATTTTCTCGCGTTTAAGCTCGCGTCGCGCAGTCGAGAGTGAGATGCTTCGCTCATTCCGTGAGGCGACGCGTGGTCCGGGTTCCAAGTCTATTTTGTCTTCTTTTTGGCTTTGAACTTGGTTATTTTGTCTATGCATTTTTCTTAGACCTATAAATAGTCTTTAAACACCATTTATACATAAGAGTTTTGGGACGAATGGAGAGCACAGAGCCGCCGTGGAGGCCGGAATTCATCAGATTCCATCTTTCTTTCATTAAACTTAGTAAACTTTACGTTTCTTTGGATGAATTGTTATTTTTCTACCATGTCTATATGGAGCTAAACTTCGCGTTCTAGGGTTGTGGTTGTCATGAATATTGAAGTTTATTAATTATTTTACCGTTAATTAGAGTTATCATCTTTGGTTGTTTCTCTAATTCTGTGCATAATTGCTTAATTGTTTGGTCAGCCGTTGAGTTCTATTTACTATCTATGCTATGCTTGGGAAACCGTGTTTAGATTAGAGTAGAATTAGAGAGAGCTTGTTTTTGAACCCATGGCACGGGGAAAGATTTCGCAGTTAGGATATGAATATACCTAACAGTCTTGCTTAGTTGAATACCGTATTATATCCGTTCATGATAGATTCAAGACCATAGAAATATAGGGTTAATATATTATGGATAGACGGATAGTATTGTGGGAACATGCTATTTATATAAACGATCTGGTCAACTAGCAATCATAGATAATGTGGATTAACATGTGTAATTATGAACCCAATAGGATTGACAAACCGACTACAACCCTGGAATCTTCATCTCCTTTGATTAAAATTCAACCACAATCGCTTGCTCCTAATTAATTTAGCTAATTACGTATTTAAATTTCGCAATAGTAGTTGTAATAGGAAAACCAAACTTTTGATTATCTTGCACAGTTAATTGATTTTAGTTTGCTTAGTTAACGATTAATCTAAGTCTCTGTGGGTTCGACATCCGACTTTCGAGTCACTTTATTACGTGACGACCATGCATACTTGCGTGTACTTGGGGAACCAATAAGTTTTTGGCGCCGTTGTCGTGGACTTAGTTCTTGATTTTTTATCTAAGTTAAACTTTTAATTGATTTCTGTTTAAGTTTTTAATTTTCCTTATTTGTTATTTTTCTAGATTAGACTTTTACTTTTATCTTTACAGGTTTTGCTTATTTTTTCTTTTTGTAAATATTTTTATTTATATAATAATTTAAATTTTCTCTTAGTGTATTCATAGTTCTCTCAACATGACATTTGGGGATGAAATATCCAGAGGTAAGGTTATTGATGAAGACGCTTGATTGACGAAAGACTTTTATGGCCCGTCTTTTTGGGCTTGTCATTACCTGAACTCTGGGAGGTCTGAATTTAAATATGGGAGTAAGGGTTGGTATTGGGACGGATATTCACTATTAAGTTAATATGAAGAAAGACGTTATCTTCTAACAAAGTTGGTGAATGATTGATCGAATGAGAGAGTTGTTCTTGCACAAGAAATTGACAAGTTTGGCTTGGCTTTGCACAACTTGGATACATATTTGCGTGCAAAGGTTGATCTGTTCAACGCTCAACAATTTAATGATGAGTTGTGTGAAACTGAAAAAAATCTTCTAGACCAAATTGAGGAGTTAAAACGAGAACACCAAGCATTAGACCATATCTTTCTTGAGGATGCCAATGTTGAGAAGAGTGTTCTAGAGTCATGTGAGGAAGTAGATAATGTTATATTTGAAGACTCTAGTGTAGATATATATGAGGATGCAAATAGTGACGCAATTCTAGAGTTGGAACGCATTGGTCCTCATTCCATTTATTTTTCAACATTGTGTTTGGATGATGATATGAGAATTGAGTCATTCGAGCCTTTGGAGGAGTCAACGGACGAGGAACAAGGTACTTATATTCTGGAACTTATTGTGCCAGAGAGAAAGAATTACATACCTCATCCGAAGGCCAAGAAGTGTAGAATGTGAAATTGGTTACTTGGCCTGATTACATTTGTCCCACCACTCCGAGAGCATAGCAAAAAGCATGAAGCCAAATTGGAGGCTCAATTCACAAGTTCGAGATGGAGACAAAAAATAGTTCAAGTCATGCCGCGATGTTAAATCAGGCGCTTGTTGGGATGTAACTCAATTTTACAACTTTTTTTTTATTATTATTTTTATTATATTATTTTTGTAATGTCTGTTTTTATTTTGTAGGATTATAAGCATAGGAAGCAAAGCCATTGGAAGAGTGCAAAAGCAAGCTAGATGGTGAGAACTAAGTGGTTGGGTGCCCACACAAAGGACCATGCCTGGGGGAAGTCTGAGTACCCCGTGAGCCGCTATTTCTTCGGCCGTTGGTCTTTTAGGGAGTTTTTTGTCCACCCTCGTTATTATTTTTCTTTATTTGTGCATTGGGGACATTGCACTTTTTTAAGTGTGGGGTGGAAGAATTTCTCTAGATAATTAGTAGTAGTATGTTAGAAAAATGTTAACTTCTTATTTTGATTTTAGCTTCTTATTTTTGTTTTCGTAATTGTGTAGTATTTTAGTAGCTCCTAATTTTTTTTTAAAATAATAAAAATAAAATAAAACAAAAAAATCAAATTTTGTTTAGAAAAATTAGACTTTTCCCAATGATGGATCTCCTAGACAGTGTTTTTGAGGGATTAAAGTAAACAACAACAACAACAACAACCCAGTAGAATCCCATTAATGGGGTCTGGGGAGGGTAGTA
>AWOL01S0064281.1:0-14123 GCA_000715115.1 Nicotiana otophora
ATCCACTAGAAGGCCTTTTCCACGATTATCCAACTCTGTCTGGCTTGAATCTAGCCAAAAATAATTCGATATAATCACTAAAAATTATAGAAATCAATTCTATAAGAAAATACTACATTTTCAATAACAATTCCGAAATTAATTAAAAATTCGTCCGTGGGACCCATGTCTCGAAATCCGGCAAAAGTTACAAAATATGAACACTCACTCAACCACGAGTCTACCCATATCAAAATCACTAAATTCCGATAACAATTCGGCCCTCAAATCCTCAAATCTATCCAAGAGGGTTTTCAAACTTTTCCAACTCAATTCACCAATTAAATGATAAAAATAGTGGTGGATTCGGATAATTTAACCAATATCGAGTTAAGAACACTTATCCCGTTGTTTTCTCTGAAAATCTCCCAAATATCGCCTAAATCCGACCTCCAAATCGTTAAAAATAGAGTCCCATTTTCAGAACTTAAACTCTTTGCCCAGTGATTTCTTCTACGCGATCGCGAACTTCCTCACGCGATCGCGTAGCACAAATTTTAGTGCCCAAACATTAACCCTACGCGATCGCGGAATATCTCACGCGATCGCGAAGCACAGTCTCTGCAAGCCTACGCGATCGCGAGCCTCCTCACGCGATCGCGAAGCATTAAGCGCGTGGTCAGCTTCTGCTTCATTTCCTCTTCGCGAACATAGCCTTAGCCACGCGTTCGCATAGCACAACTGAATCCAACCTACGCGATTGCGGATTTACCCACGCGATTGCATAGAACAAATTCTCAGCTGCCAAATTAAGCCTACGTGATCGCAACCCAACCCACGCGATCGTGTATAAGGAAATCAGAAGAAACTTTCCAACAGCTATCAGCAATGTTCCAAAAGCCAAAAATGATCCGTCAGCCGTCCGAAACTCACCCGAGCCCTTCGGGACCTCAACCAATTATACAACAAGTCCTAAAATATCATATGAACTTAGTCGAAACCTCAAATCACATCAAACAATGCTAAAACCACGAATCATCCTCCAATTCAAGCTTAATGAAACTTAAAATTTCTAACTTCTTCATTCGGTACCGAAACTTATCAAATCAAGTCCGATTGACCTCAAATTTTGCACACAGGTCATAAATGACATAATGGAGCTATGAAAATTTTCAGAACTGGATTTTGACTCCTATATCAAAAAGTCAACTCCCCGGTTAAACTTCCAAACTTAAATTCCTATCTTAGCCATTTCAAGCCTAATTTAACTACGGACTTCCAAATAAAATTCCAAACACGCTCCTAAGTCCAAAATTATCATACAGAGCTATTGGAACCGTTAAATCTTGATTTCGGGGGTCGTTTTCTCAAAATGTTGACCAAAGTCAAACTTGTCCATTTAAAACTAACTTAAGGAACCAAGTATTCCGATTTTAACTCACACACTTTCAAATCCCGAACCAACCATCCACGCGAGTCATAAATCATTAAAACACATACGGGAAATTTTTATTTAGGGGAACAGGGTTCTAACAGTCAAAACGACTGGTTGGGTCGTTACAAATTCGATGTTCAAATCTCGAAAATTCATATTATGAAACCTTAGGCCAAAACCCCTAAATTTCTCTTTAAATTCGTCAACCAGTTGCTAAAAATGAAGATAGATTCATGAAATATAACCAAAACCGAGTAGAGAACTCTTACCCCAATTCATATGGTAAAAATTTCTCCAAACTCTCCTCCATCAGAGCTTGAAAATGTAAAAATGAAGCCAAAATAGTGAACCCTTGTATATAACATTCTGCCTAGCACTTCCGCATTTACGGACAATTTGTCGCAGCTGCGACCATCGCTTTTGAGGAAACACTTCACACCTGCGCTGCCCGGCTTCCTCACCAATTCCGCTTCTGCGATTCCCTGCTCGCATCTGCGGAATCGCAGGTGCATAAATCCCATCGCACCTGCGACCTCTGCTGACACCCTCCAACTCCGCACCTGCGCTCGAGCTGCCGCACCTGTGACATCGCATATGCGCCCAAATCTCCACTTCTGCGGTCTTCTTCATCCAGCTCTCATCTCGCATCCGCGAAGCCTTTGTCTCTTCTGCGGCCATCGCACCTGTGCAACCCAACCGCATGTGCGATCATACCAAAACCAACAACCTTCAACTTTGCACATGAAATGAAAATGATCCGAACCTCGTCCACCACTCATCCGGGCCCCTCGGCACCCCGTTCGAATATACTAAAAATTCCAATAACATAACACGGACCTACTCGAGACCTCAAATCACGTATAACCACATCAAAATGACGAATCGCACCTCAAATCGAAATCTATGAACTTTGAAACTTCAACTTCCACAACTGATGCCGAAACCTATCGAATTATGTCCGAGTGACCTCAAATTTTGCACACACGTCAAATTTCACATTACGAACTTATTCCAATTACCAGAATTGGATTCCGACCTCGATATCAAAAAGTCAACCCCCGGGTCAAACTTCTCAAAAATTCAACTTTCGCCATTTTAAGCCAAATTCCACTAAGGACCTCCGAATCACAATCCGGATGCGTTCTAAGTCCAAAATTACCCAACGGAGCTACCAGAACCATCAAAATTTCGTTTCGGGTTCAAATTCACAAAAATTCACACTTGATCAACTCTCCCAATTTAAAGCTTCGACAATGAAATCCATTTCTCCAATTCGATTCTGAATAACCTAAAAATTAAAAGTGACGATTCACATAAGTCATAATGCATCATACGAAGCTACCTATGCCCGTAAACTATCGAGCAAAGCACAAATACTCAAAATGATCGGTTGGGTCGTTACAAGTAAAAGACTGAAATTTCGTATACTTGAATTGTTTTGCAAATTATTTGACTGTTAATAGAAATTGTACATCCTTATATGTTAGCCTTATAATAACTTCTCATTCCGGAGGTTCATAAGAAAATGTCATCCTTTCTTGTGGAGCGGGCCGAACGCCTCGGCAGTATAGATGCATTTATGGATCATGCCGCACGTCTCTCGGCAGTGTACATGATACTCTGGATCGGGCCGAACGACCTCGGCAGAAATCGTGCTTATTAATAATCATAACACGATACCTTAACATTTTATTGCAGCTTGTGAAGCTAATTGATAAATTGGAAATTATTGAATTTTAAGAATTTATTTGATTCTGCTTGTTAAGAAAATTATTGTTGTTCATATAAATCATGTTTAATTAAATGTTTCTATTTTAATTATTATTGACCCATAGTGAGTGTCAAAGTTGATATCTCAGCACTACTTCTTCGAGATTAGGCTTGATACTTACTGGGTACACGTTGTTTAGGTACTTATGCTATGATTTCCACACTTTTTGTGCAGGACCTGAGACAGGTGCTATAGGTGGACCTACTGGCGCGTACCCATGTTATCCCGAGGCTTAGTGGCGAGCAGCCTTTCTGAGCCATTCTGCAACAACTAATGCCTCTTCTTATATTTATATTCTGTCTATTTTTTTCAGACAGTATTTAGAATTTTTGTATAATCTATTAGATGCCCATAAACTTGTGATACCAGGTTTTGGCACACACACTAGTAGAATTTTGGATTATATTATTTTTCTTGGTTTTTATTTAATTAGATCTTTCATTTTGTTTTCTTAATTATTGCAAGAAAGAAGAGTTTAATTACTCGGAAATTTTTAAAGAAATAAACGTATGTTTAATTCACTAGTTGGCTTGTCTAGCTGTGATGTTGGGCGCCATCACGACCTATAGGAGAAATTGGATCGTGACAACATGGTATCAGAGCACTAGGTTCACGTAGGTCTGACAAGTTATGAGCAGGCCTAATAGAGTCTTGCGGATTGGTACAGAGACGTCTGTACTTATCTTCGAGAGGCTATAGGGTGTTAGGAAACTACTCTTTTTATCTCCCATCGTGCAACTGATGTAGTACTAAATATCTTTCTCTTATTCTCTCACAGATGGTGAGAACGCGCTCTAATGAGGTTTCAGACCAGGGAAGAGCTACTCCCCCAATTGTTAGAGGCCAAGGCAGAGGCCGAGGGAGGGCTCCAACCTGTGGTAAGGGACGAGGACGTCCCATAGTTATTCCAGTTATGCCACCAGTGAATCTAGTGGAGGATCCTATTATCGAGGAGCAAGTTGAGGTGCCCGCAGCCAAGCCAGCTCCGGTGGATTTCACATCCGCACCAGGATTTCAGGAGGTCATAGGCCGTAAGCTGCAGTTCATGGACACTATGACACATGCTGGTTTATTTCCGGCAGACCCAGCCACATCTCAGGCGGGCGGGGGAGCACAGAGCCCTACCACACAGGCCCACGGACAGGCGGCTGCTGTATATCAGACTTAGGGTGCACTACTTGTGGGTGGAGCCCAACCAGTGGCATCAGCTACACCTGAGCCTAGACCAGTTGCGGCCGGTGAGCCGCAAAAACTATTGGATAGATGGACTAGGCTACATCCTCCTATATTTAGGGGTGAGCGACATGAGAATTCCCAGGACTTCATTGATTGGTGCAGGGACAGACTGCACAACATGAGGATATTAGAGTCCCATGGGGTAGACTTTGCTACCTTTCAGCTGGAGGGCAGGGCCCGTAGGTGGTTGCAGTCCTATCTTCTAGGCAGACCAGCTGATTCTCCTCCCATGACTTGGGATAGGTTCACCCGTAATTTCCTGGATAGGTATATTCCACCCTCCCAGAGGGAAGAGTTGCGGTTTTAGTTTGAGCAGCTCCAGTTGAGTTGTCTCGCTATGCGCTTATGATACTCCCTACTGATGCAGAGAGAGTACAGAGATTTGTTGCAGGGTTGCTCACTGGAATTCAGGCCACTATAGCCCGAAAGGTTGAGATGGAGACTTCTTATGAGCTGGTTGTGGAGATAGCCTGAAGGATTGAGGGTGTGCGTCAGCGTAGCCGAGAGAAGGTTATGAGAGATAAGAAGTTTAGATATTCTGGAGAGTTCAGAGGTGCTCCGTCTGGGGTATAGGTCAGTTCGTGAGAGGGCAGTCTAGCAGGCCCTCATATCCAGCATCACCGCCTCCTTGGGGTGCTCCAGTGCGGCCTTATTTCAGTGCTATGCCAAAGAGTTCTTACCGCCCATCGGCTATTCAGGGTTCTTCCAGTGGGTATTCAGGTCACTAGGGCCAGACTTCTATTCAGCAGCCCATCGCACCGAGAGGTTATTTCGAGTGCGGGGATTTCAGTCACGTGCGGAGATTCTGCCCCAGGCTTCAGAGTAGACCAGTGTAGCAGGGTCAGCAGCCCATGATTACCACACCAGTTGCTCCACCAGCCATCCGGCCACCAAGAGGTGGAGGGCACGTGGGTAGAGGCTATCCTAGAGGTGGAGGCCAGCCAGTTGGCGCTCCAGCTCGGTTCTCTGCTTTTCCGGCTAGACCAGATGTTGAGGCCTTAGATGCCATGATCACAGGTATTATTTCTTTTTGTTGTAAAGATGCCTTCGTATTATTTGATCCAGGGTCTACATATTCCTATGTGTCATCTCTATTTGCTCATTTCCTGGGTGTTTCTCGTGAGTCCTTAAGTACTCCTATTTATGTGTCCACTCCTGTGGGCGATTATGTTATTGTGGATCGGATCTATCGGTCTTGGGTTGTTACATTCTGTGGTTATGAAACTAGAGCAGATCTTCTGCTACTTGATATGACCAACTTTGAGATCATCCTGGGCATGGACTGGATATCCCCATATCATGCCGTCCTAGATTGCCATGCTAAGACTGTTACTTTGGCAATGCCGGATTTACCTAGGTTGGAGTGGAAGGGTTCATCTGTCAGCACATCTAATCAGGTTATTTCCTTTCTGAAGGCTCAACACATGGACAAGAAGGGTTGTTTGGCTTATCTAGCCTATGTTTGGGACACTACTGCAGAGACTCCGACGATTTATTCAGTGCCTGTAGTCCGGGAGTTCTCCGATGTATTTCCTTCAGATCTTCCAGGCATGCCACCAGATCATGATATTGATTTCTGTATTGACTTGGCTCCAGATACCCAGCCTATATCTATCCCACCGTATCGCATGGCTCCGAAAGAATTGAAGGAGTTAAAAGAACAACTTGAGGAGTTACTAGCCAAAGGATTTATCAGACCGAGTGTATCGCCTTAGGGTGCACCGGTATTATTTATGAAGAAAAAGGATGGAACTATGCTAATGTTTATTGATTATCGCCAATTGAACAAAGTTACCATTAAGAACAAGTACTCCTTGCCACGTATTGATGATCTATTTGGCTAGTTGCAGGGTGCTAGGGTGTTCTCTAAGATCGACTTGAGGTCTGGGTACCATCAGTTGAAGATTCGGGATTCGGGTGTTCCGAAGACTGCTTTTCGGACTAGATATGGTCATTATGAGTTTCTGGTGATGTCTTTCAGTTTAAAGAACGCCCCTGCATCTTTTATGGATTTGATGAATAGGGTATTCAGGCAATATATTAATTCGTTTGTCATTATCTTCATTGATGACATTTGTATTTACTCACGCAGTAAGGAAGAGCACGAGCAACATATGAGAGTGGTGCTTCAGACCTTGTGGGAACAAAAGCTATATACTAAGTTTTCCAAATGTGAGTTTTGGCTAAATTCTGTGGCATTTTTGGGGCATATTGTATCGGGCGAGGGTATTAAAGTTGATCCCAAAAAGATTGAGGCAGTTCAAAATTGGCATCGTCCCACTTCGGCTACTGAGATCAGGAGTTTCCTAGGTTTAGCAGGTTATTATCGTCAGTTTGTGGAAGGCTTTTCATCTATTACAGCACCTTGACAAAATTAACCCAAAAGGGTGCTCCGTTCCGATGGTCCGAAGATTATGAGGCGAGCTTTCAGAAGCTCAAGACATCATTGACTATAGCACCAGTGTTAATGTTGCCCTCTGATTCGGGGGTGTATACAGTGTACTATGACGGTTCACGCATTGGTTTGGGTTAGGTATTGATGCAGGAAGGGCGAGTTATTGGATATGCTTCATGCCTGCTAAAGCCTCACGAGAAGAATTACCCGGTACATGATTTGGCGTTAGCTGCGATTGTTCACGCTCTTATGATTTGGAGGCATTATCTTTATGGGGTGTCTTGCGAGGTTTACACTGATCAAGGCAGTGCAGATGGCTTGAGTTACTGAAAGATTATAGTGGTAGACGCCTTGAGTAGAAAGGCGGAGAGTATGAATAGTTTGGCTTTTATTTCAACGGAGGAGAGGCCATTAGCTTTGGATATTCAGTCCTTCTCTAACAAACTTGTGAGGTTGGATATTTCAAAGCTAAGTCAAGTTCTTGCATATGTTGTGGCCCAGTCTTCACTATTTGAGTAGATCAAGGCTCGCCAGTTTGATGATCCACACTCATTAGTTCTTCGAGAAACGGTACTACGGGGTGGTGCCAAGGAAGTTACTATTGGCAAGGATGTATTCTGCGACTCCAGGACCGTCTATGTGTTCCTAACGTGGATGGGCTGAGGGAAAAGATCCTAGAGGAGGCACACAATTATCGGTATTTTACTCATCCAGGTGCTACAAAGATGTATCGTGACATGAGGCAGCATTATTGGTGGCGGCGAATGAAA
This sequence comes from Nicotiana otophora, assembly GCA_000715115.1. Taxonomy (NCBI): domain Eukaryota; kingdom Viridiplantae; phylum Streptophyta; class Magnoliopsida; order Solanales; family Solanaceae; genus Nicotiana; species Nicotiana otophora. Next base: position 7,587 of record AWOL01S0064281.1, read on the forward strand.
AAGGACATAGTGGAGTATGTAGCTAGGTGCCTAAATTATCAGCAGGTTAAATATGAGCACCAGAGGCCAGGTGGCCTATTTCAGCAGATGACTATACCGAGTGAAAATGGGAATGCATTACTATGGACTTTGTAGTTGGGTTGCCGCGGACCTTGTGGAAGTTGGATGTAGTTTGGGTCATTGTCGATAGGTTGACCAAGTCGGCATATTTCATTTCGGTTGTGACTACGTATACTTCAGAGAGGTTGGCCCAGATTTATATTCAAGAGATAGTTCGTTTCCACGGTGTGCCAATTTCCATCATATCGGATAGAGGCCCTCAGTTTACTTCACATATATAGAGAGCAGTACAGAGTGAATTGGGGACCCGTGTAGAGCTCAGCACAGCCTTTCATCTGCAGAACCACCGGCAGTCAAAGCGGACAGTTCAGATTTTGGAGGATATGCTCAGGGCATATGTGATTGACTTTGGAGGTCAGTGAGATCGTTTCTTGCCTTTGGCCGAGTTTGCTTATAACAACAGTTGCCAATCCAGCAACGAAATGGCTCCATTTGAGGCTTTATATGGTCGGCGATGTCGTTCGCCCATCAGATGGTTTGAGCCCGGTGAGGCTAAGTTATATGGTACTGATTTGGTGAAGGATGCCTTGGAAAAGGTAAAGTTGATTAAGGAGCGACTTCGTACAGCACAGTCCAGACAGAAGAGTTACGCGGATTAGAAAGCACGTGATTTATCATTTATGGTGGGTGCAAAAGTTCTCTTGAAGGTTTCGCCGATGAAGGGAATCATGAAATTTGGAAAAAAGGGCAAGTTGAGCCCAAGGTTTATAGGACCATTTGAGGTGTTGAGACGAGTTGGGGAGGTTGCTTACGAGCTTTCTTTGCCTCCCAGTCTATCGGGAGTTCATCCGGTTTTCCATGTATCTATGCTCTGGAAGTATCATGTCGACCTATCACATGTGTTAGACTTCAGCACAGTTCAGCTAGATAAAAGCTTGGGCTATGAAGAGGAGCCAGTTGCCATTGTTGATAGACAAGTTCGCCAGTTGACGTCCAAGAAGATTTTTGCGGTAAAAGTCCAGTGGAGGGGTCAACCAATCGAAGAAGTGACTTGGGAGGCCGAGGAGGACATGCGGAGAAGATATCCAAACTTATTCAGCACTCCAGGTATAATTCTACACCCGCTCGAGGACGAACGTTTATTTAAGAAGTAGAGAATGTAATGACCCAACTGGTAATTTTGACTTTTAGAATCCCTTTTCCATAAATAAGACTCCTCGTATGTGCTTTTACTAATTTATGACTTGCGGGGATGGTTGGTTCGGGATTTGGAGGCGTTCGGGTTGAAACCGGAACACTTGGTTCCTTAGTTTGGCTTTAAAAGGCCAAGTTTGACTTCGGTCAACATTTTGAGAAAAAGACCCTGGAATCGGAATTTGTCGGTTCCAATAGGTTCGTATGACGATTTTGGACTTGGGCATATGTTCGAATCGGGTTTTGCAAAACCCGGGAGCGATTCAGCGCTTAATAGTGAAAATTAACTATTTAAAGGTTCAAGGTTCTTTAAATTTGGTTTGGAGTAGGTTTTGGAGTAATCGAGGTCCGTTTGAAATTTCGAGCTTGGAAATAGTTCCTTATGGTGATTTAATACTTCCACGCAAAATTTGGTATCATTACGGGTAGTATAAGTATGATTCGGCGCATTCGGAGGAATTTAGAAACTTGAAGTTCATATTTTGATCCAATTCGGTTTTGGGGTGCGATTCTTAGTTTCGTTGTTGATTTGCGTGTTTTGAGAGTTGGAGCAAGTTTGTGATATATTTATAGACTTGTTGGTTTATTTGGACGGGGTCCGGAGGGGAGGGGGAGGCTCAGGTGAGTTTTGAACCATCCGGAGTTAAGTTGGAAAAACTAGAAATTCCAGTTCTGGTTTCCTTCTTCGCGAACGCGGAAGGACCTCGCGTTCGTGAAGAAGGAAAATGGGAGCTGGATAATTTCCCTTCGCGTTCGCGTGGAGGATGACGCATTCGCGAAGCCCGGGAATTATTTCCTACGCGTTCGCGAAGGTACACTCGCGTTCACGAAGGGGGACTAGGACCAGGATGAAATTACCCTACGCGTTTGCGAAAGGGATCACACGTTCGCGAAGGGAAGACCAGGCAACCCTTCGCGTTCTCGAGACCCCTGTCGCGTTCGCTAAGGGAATTTTCAAGGCCGTGAAAGTTTTCCTTCGCGAATGCGAGGCACTGAACGGTTCGCGAAGAAGGGGTTCACTGTACCGGACAGAATGTCTTAAAAACGGGATTTCACCATTTTTAACTCCATTTCTTCCATTCTTGGGCGATTTTGTAGCTTTTTGAGAGGTGATTTTAACTAGAAACTTGAAGGTAAGTTAATTCTACACACTTTGAGTTAAATACATAGATTATGGGTAGATTATAACCAGTAAATCATGAAAATCAAGGGTTTAGATGAAAACCTTAGGTTTTGACAAAAATGAGATTTTAGCCACGAAAATGGTTATGGAATTGGATGGAAATTGTATATTTGAGTTCTTGAGATTATGGATAATGTTTTCCTCCGACAATTTTTGAAATCCGGGTATGTGGGCCCGGGGTAAATTTTAGAAATTTTACCATTTTGGGTTGGGAAATTAATTTAATTGTCTAATTTCGAATTATTGAGCATGTATTAATTATTCTATATAACATTTGGATAGTTTCGCACCGAATTGAGACCTTAGTGCGACATTGTGATTGGGAAGTGGACTTTGAGACAAGGTAAGTCTCTTGTCTAACCTTGTAAGAGGAAATTTACCCCATAGGTGATTTAAATTAATAATTGTTGTTAATTGTGGGGGCTACGTACGCACGAGGTGACGAGAGTCCGTGCGTAGCTACTAATTATGTTATGTTCGGGTAGTTTAGGACTCAAATCATGAATTACTTGTGATAATTACATCTTTTATTTAATTAAATATTGGAATTATATTGTAAATTGTTAGAGAAAATAGTAAAAGACTGAAATTTCGTATACTTGAATTGTTGTGCAAATTATTTGACTGTTAATAGAAATTGTACTTCTCATTTTGGAGGTTCATAAGAAAATGTCCTCCTTTCTTGTGGAGCGGGCCGAACGCCTAGGCAGTATAGATGCATCCATGGATCTTGTGGCACATCCCTCGGCAGTGTACACAGTACTCTAGATCGGGCCGAACGACCTCGGCAGAAATCGTGCCTATTAATAATCATTACACAATACCTTGACATTTTATTGCAACTTGTGAAGCTAATTGATAAATTTGAAATTATTAAAATTTGAGAATTTATTTGATTTTGCTTGTTAAGGAAATTATTGTTGTTCATATAAATTATGTTTAATTAAATATTTCTATTTTAAATATTATTGACCCTAAGTGAGTGTCAAAGTCAACATCTCGTCACTACTTCTTCGAGATTAGGCTTGATACTTACTTGGTACACGTTGTTTACGTACTCATGCTACACTTGCTGTACTTTTTGTGCAGGACGTGAGACAGGTTCTATAGGTGGACCTACCGGCGCGTACCCACGTTATCCCGAGGCTTAGTGGTGAGCTGCCTTTCTGATCCGTTCTGCAGCAACTAATGCCTCTTCTTGTATTTGTATTCTGTCTATTTTATTTTAGACAGTATTTAGAATTTTTGTATAATCTGCTAGATGCTCATACACTTGTGACACCAGGTCTTGGCACACACACTAGTAGAATTTTGGATCTAATTATTTTTCTTGATTTTTATTTAATTAGATCTTTCATATTTTTTTTCTTCTTAATTATTGCAAGAAAGAAGAGTTTAATTACTCGAATTGTTTTTAAAAAAATAAATGTATATTTAATTCAGTAGTTGGCTTGCCTAGCTGTGATGTTGGGCGCCATCACGACCTATAGGAGAAATTGGGTCGTGACAAACCGCATCTCAAGGAACTTAAGAGTAGATATACCACAATCAACACTGCAAAAAGAACATGAAAAAAATTGAAGATTAGATAACACAATCACAAAAAATAAAAAACGATAAAGATAACTTTTACTTTTACGAGTGCGTACTTGTTCTCTTGTAGGGGTGTTCATCCACTTAATCGCAAAACTTTCCACAGAATTTTCCGGATAACTTTTATTGTGTGTGGCAAAGTTCAAGCATTTGAGCAAGTGTGGGGTCAATCGGGCATAATTTTGGACATGTTCAACCGCACACTCATATACTGAATTCCTCAAGGAATCATACACATATATAGTTTTGCTTTTCAAACTGCAGAATTCCAAGAAAGTAGTGCGTAGATGACTGGCCAACACTTGGCTTAAGTCGAAATGGAAAGAATAATTTTTCAACAGATGCCCATGAGCTACCACATGAAAGGTCAACGCCTCTTACGTAGTTGGCCACCTTTTCACTAGTTGATTATTCAATAAGCCAGGTAAACTCGGTAAATTCCTCAATCTCCACTTCTTCTTCTTCTTCATAATCCACAGGATGCTTTTTTTGACAGCCCGCTTTCTCTTCGATTTTCTCTTTTTCTCTTCCATTTTTTCCAACTTAGTCATATACTGATCTAAAAGTAAATTTGTTACTGCACATTTTGATTTTGGATAACTTGGAAGGTGATAGCAATATTTTTTGCACAAGAAATATACGCCCACATCAATATGCTACAAATGAACAACAACAAAAGAAAATATGTGAACTTAACCACAATATAATTCATAGTAAAAAATAAGTTTAGCTAATGAACTAAAAAAATGCAGCATGCATAAGTATGAAGTTTAGAAAAAAGTCATTACAAAACTACAAATTGCATGACAAAAACTTAAGCATGTTCAGTATGAAGTGTTAGGAAATAAACTAAAAAACTTTAGTATGCTTTATTTAAAATTCAGAAAAAAAACTCATTACAAAACTAGAGACCGCATGAAAAAATCTTTATCATGTTTATACCGAAAGGTTTAGCAAATGAGCTAAACAACTTCAGCAATGTTAGTCTGAAGTTTTTAGGGAAAACTCATTGCTAAACTACAGACTGCAGGACAAAAACTTCAGCATCTTTTAGTATGAACTTTTAGCGAATGAACTAAAAAACTTAACCATGCATAAGTTTGAAGTTTACCAAATTACATTACAAAACCTTAAAAACAAACATAAGGCTGAAATTTTAGGAAATACAGTTCAAAACCAATTTAAAAAACAAACTTAATAACTTACTTCATCCACAAGATCAGAGGTAGGGTCCACAAGATCGGTAAAGAATGATTTTGGAATATCGATTCCAGCTAATCTAAATGGCTTGGAATTATATTCCCTGGCATCCGTCTTTAACCAATCTATAAATCTCTACATCAATCCAGTGTCTTGATTGACATAATGGAAGGGACACCTTCGTGTTTTCTTTCCTTCTTTCCAATCTTGCCCCCTTGCCTTTTGTTTAGGAATGACTTAAGGAGATTTCAACCAAATACTCTCCATACGAATCATTTTCCCTACTTTAGCTGGTTTTCTTTTTGCTTGATGTTCCTGCTGCTCAGTCGCAACTAACTATTGTAGTTCAGAAGCAGGGGAAAAATCCACAGCCATAGGGGCAGATACTTGACCAACTCCCTGATGTTCATGATGTTTTTGTCTCTTTTCACCAACAACAATAGCAGCAGAATTACCTTCTGAACCAGTCTCTTATGTACTACCCAGCGAAAATGAACATAAATTGAAGTTGGGGATATCACTGGTGTCACCCAAAACATTAGGAGAACTGGACATCTTTCTTCTCTTAGGATTTGGAAGAAGTTGTGATACATCAGATGAGATCTGCAAAAAACAAGAAAAATATATACATAAAATACAACTGATACAAACATACATTAGGCAAACAAAAATGTTGTAATCGAATTGCAGCAAATAACTACCTGGTCTAAGTGTTGTGACACAGATGGTGTGTGCATACCAACGGATCCACTTGCATTACCCTCAGATATACCTATATCGTCATGCAAAAAAAGATATTAAATAATACTGACTAAATTTTGAAAATACAACAAATGCACTTCACGCCTATCTGTGAGCCAACATGTGTGAATATATGTATTTCTCCTTTTTCATATAGTCGAATGAGCTCACCAATTTCTTTTTCGGCTGCATTGAGTTTCTGAATACTCATCAAAAAGCATAAAAAAGAAAAGAAAGTATGTAAAATTTCAAACTGAAAATAAATACTTGGATCAAATGTAATAAATTCGTGATGTATATAATACCTTGATGTTTGCCTTCAACTGTGCTATCGCCAGACTGCATACCTTTGTCGATCTCAGCAACTCCAGCTTCATTCAATGGTGTGACATCGTCGGGAAGCATTGGAGTATTATGCGGAAGGATTTTCTCAACTCTATCTTCATGCAATGCAGCATCATCAGAGAGTTTTTGAGTTGTATCAATTAAAGCATCACTATTTTCAACTTCCACTACATATTGATAGAGAGGGGGGATCAATGACCTAAAACTATTACATATATATA
>AWOL01S0064281.1:15991-72541 GCA_000715115.1 Nicotiana otophora
TATATATATATAATAACTTAGAAAATATTTATACCTGTAGTGACAATATCCTGTGTCTCTGCATGTAAAAGTTCTTGGCAAATAGCTAATGCTTCCGCAAACACATTGCCTTTCCCAATAGGTGTACCCACATCACTCGGTGTGTGTTCTTCAGTACCAACAAGTTCATGATCTGCATCCGCAAACACATTGCCTTTTGCAATAGGACTACCCAAAGCACAAGTCAGTACATGTTCTTCAATACCGATAACTTCATCATCTGCACCTTTCTTGCTTCCTACATTCTCGGTTGATAACTGTTTATCATATCCAACAACTTTTCTCAGTCTATCAACACTAGAACATTTCGCTTCAACTTGCTGTTCAACACATTGAACTTCCTTGAATACTTGAACGTCACCTTCAAGAGCTGCTTCCTCACCTCTTATATTTTCATCTACAAATCTATGCAGTGCATCATGAGCAGCATTAATATCCGATTGAGGTTCGAAGGAGTCGTTCATCCTATCATATTGTGGATATTTCATCAATTCAAAATCTGGATCGCCATCATCTATTCTTTTTGATTTGTTGACAATCTTAAACAACTTTTTAAACTTCTCATCAAAATATTCCTATGAAAAAATTACTAACAATGATTAATCTGAATAAACGAATTACATTAGCAGGAAAAAAAGACTTCTCTGTAAATAGGCTTACCTTGACTTTTTTCACAACCTCATCTACAATAGCACATCGCTCCTCCTGTCGAAACTCTTCAACAACTTCTTTCGCGATCATGCGCCTTTCTTCTTTTGCATGGATTTTAACCTCCATCGCTACCCTCTAGTATAGAAATAAAAACAGCACAATAATTTCACAAAAATAGAAATACAGAACAAAACTTAGCTCTAAGAATGCTGAAGTTCAGCAAATACAAAACAAAACTTCAGCTTTAAGAATGCTAAAGTTCAGCAAATACATAACAAAACTTCAGCTCTAAGAATGCTGAAGTTCAGTAAATACAGAACAAAACTTCAGCAAAAACATGCTGTAGTTTTACAAATACATAACACAACTTCAAAATTACAAGAATGCTGAAGTTCATAAAAAACAAAACAAAAATCTACAGCTAAAACATACTTTACTTTACAAAATATAGAACAAAACTTCAACTCCTATAATGCTGAAGTTTATCACAAATAGAACAAAAACTATAAACAAAACATGTTGTAGTTTTACAAAATATAGAACAAAAATTTCAGCTCAAAAAACAATGCTCAAGTTCCGCAAAATACAGAATAAAAACATCATATAAAACATCCTATAATTAAGCAAAAAATAGTATGAAATAATTTAGAATAAACACATACACAAAAAAAACTTACATGACATATTGTGTTGACTAATTAATCGTCAAACGCTGTTGTAGAATGGTTAGAACGACTATGGGTATGAGGTGATTCTCCAATTACAGGAGTTCGATCAATTTCTTTTGATCGACTCTAACTACATGGTGATTCACCAGTTGAAGGAACCGGATTCAGTACCTTTGAACAAATGCGACTGCTTGGTAATTATCCAATTAAAGGCATTGGATTCAATTCCTCTTCGGTAGGAATTATATCCAATATCCTAAATGTCTGATATTTCTGTTTAATACCAAAAGGTATATTATGAAAAATAAAATAAAACTGATACGTCAACATATTAACAAAACTACAGAAAGAAAGGAAAAATAAAGAACATTAACTTACACCATGATTACTGAAGTAATCTTCATGAAGTTCATTAAATTTAGGTTCTCCCAAAGATATATAACGTAATATCCTGGGAACATGATGGGCATCAAGTAAGTCCTCATCTTTTAAATACTTGTCCCAAATATCTGGGAAGCGCTCATAGATCCAAAAATATAAAGGATATGGAAATCCGCCTACAATATACTCAGTTGGATTATTTTTGTCCTAGCTTTCCAAAGCATGTTTCATTGAGGTAATAAGCTTCTCATAAGACGCATTAACCCAAGGATAATCAGGACAAGCCTGATCGTCTTCAACAATAGCTGCATACTCCTCCAATACAGTTGATTCATTCTTTCTTTCGAATAAAATAGACTCCACAACAAAAATTTCCAAAAGCTTCACATCATCTTCATCACTCTCGCATACGTGTTTGAAATTCACATCATCCTTTTTAATTTTATTCTGTATCATATAATCTCGAATGTCCTTCAAGGTCATGCCCTTAGACTTCCCAAAATAGCGCTTCAGAATCTTGCTCTCTTGTTTAATTGGTTTTTCCACATTATGTGTTGTGATCCTCAAACCGCACATAATGTGAAAGTCTTCGAGGCTGAACGACATATCAGGACCAAAAATCTTGAAACTAATGGAATCTCGATCATTGGTGAATACACGAGAAAGAATCAAATAATGAACCAACTTCATGCTGCAATGAAAATTCTCCATAGCCATAATATACCGAAATGTACCATTATTCAGCTTCTCCTAATGTGCAGCAGTCAAGAAAGTTCCAATTAAACCCTTCAAATCATGGTTCTCCTTCCGGTAAGCACATCAGTTTAACCAATCTCGAAACTCATAATATCTCTCCCCTGATTTTGTAGGAACAGAAATAAGGACTGAAGGAATTTTATGTATTTTAGGTGCTTTAGGTGCTTTAGGATCTTTAGGTGCTTTAGGATCTTTAGGTGCTTTGGATTTCCCAGATGCTATCTGTTCAAAAAAATTACAGGTGAGAAAAATAACTTCAGAACATTTTCAAAAACATCATTAAAAACTTCAGCACAATTTGGCTTAAGATATATTTTAAAGCCCACTAATTTCAAAAAAATACAGAATAAAACTTCAACTCTAAGAATGATGTAGTTCAACAATTACAGAACAAAAACGTTAGCCAAATTATGCTGTAGTTACAAATAATTTCAGAACATTATCAAAAAACCTTTAAAACTTCAGCATAATTTGGCTTAAGTTATATTTTAAAAGCCCTCTAACTTCACAGATATACAGAACAAAACTCCAACTCTAATAATGCTGAAGTTCAGAAAATACATAACAAAACTTCAGCTCTAAGAATGTTGAAGTGCAGCAATTACAGAACAAAAATTTCAACCAAATCATACTGTAGTTACAAATAACTTAGAACATTATCAAAAAAACCTTTAAAAACTTCAGCACAATTTGGCTTAAGTTATATTTTAAAAGCCCTCTAACTTTACAGAAATACAGAACAAAACTTCAGCTCTAATAATGCTGAAGTTCAGAAAATACAGAACAAAAACTTCAGCTTTAAGAATGCTGAAGTTCAGCAATTACAGAACAAAAACTTCAGCCAAAACATGTTATAGTTACAAATAACTTCAGAACATTATAAAAAAACCTTTAAAAACTTCAGCATAATTTGGCTTAAGTTATATTTTAAAAGCTCTCTAACTTCACAGAAATACAAAACAAAACTTCAATTCTAATAATGTTGAAGTTCAGAAAATACAGAACAAAAACATCAGCCAAAACATGCTGTAGTTCATCAAAAAAAAAACAAAAACTGCAGACAAAACATGCTTTACTTATACAAAACACAAAACAAAATTTCAACTTCATACTTTAATAGCATCATCTATTTAAGTCTCAAAATTTTTAAAATTTCAACGTCTCCAAAAATCACTAATGAATATATAGAATTTTCATCAAAAATACAAACAGAGTTTCAAAAAACCTAAAAGCACTAATCGTAAAAGTAAAACCTACAAAATGAATGCGCTAATCAAAGTAAACCGTAGGAAACTATTTTAGCACAAATAAAAATAGAAAAATGATTCAACTAAGATTACTCTCAACAAAAAACCCAAAAATTAAAAACTAATCCTAAATTGAAACCCCATACAAAGTTAATGAAATCTCCAAAAGCAACTATTAAAATCGTACCTGTGATTATACTTAATGTTGTTGGGGAAGAAACAGTTGCAAAATCAAGAAGAATGCAATGCCGAAAATTGTTTGATTTCAAAGAAGAAGAAATCAAAACCGCGAAGGAGGGAGAGAGACAGAGACAAGAGACAATATGCCATATACTTGGAGAGAAAGTAGTCTTTTAATAAAGAAGGGAAAAATCGTCTTTCTAAAATACTTTTAACCAAAAAAGGGTACGGATGCAAACGAAAAAATAAAGCGTGTACAAGTTAAAAAGGGGCGACCAAATAGGGTGCCCATGCAATTTTACACACTACTATTACAGAGGAATAGACTTAAAGACAAATATATTCATAGTAACCCACAAGATTGAGATATTTGTCAGCAGCCCAATATCAAGGGATTTGGGACCTTGGAACCTTTGGGTTACATCCAACCCATTTTTCTCTTCTTGTCTATTACAGTTCGTAAAACTCAGGGGAAAAAAATCTAAAATCATATTTTAAAATTTTTATAACCAAAATGTTCTCTTTTTTGAAAAATAACAAAATAAGTCTTTTTCGAAGATTTTATTATCTGAATGCTCCCTTTCTTCATATGTGTAACGACTCGACTTATAATTTTAAGAATTTATGCCTCGTTCAGTGACATAAGGTCCCGAGCAACTTTGTAATATATATTATGACTTGCGTGTGCGATCGAGTTTCGTTTACGGAAGATTCTGAATTAAATTTAAAGAATAATTCTTATTTTTAGCAAATGACTCTGGAATAGAATTTTGATAATGTCAATAGCTTCGTATGGTGATTTCGGACTTAGGCGTATGTCCGAATTTGGATTTGGAAGTCCGTAGGACAATTCGGCATATTTCAGTGAAAAGTTGGAAAATAAAGTTCTTGAAATATTGATAAATGCAACCGTAAGTAGACTGATTGATAATGAGGTCGGATTTTGATTCTGGAAATTGGAACATGTCCATTACGTCATTTATGACTTGTGTGCAAAGTTTGAAGTCAATCCGGATTGATTTGATATATTTCGGCGCAAAATATAAAAATTGGAAGATTTGAAAAATCATAATTCGATTCGACTCGCGATTCATAATTTCGGCATTGTTTGACATGGTTTGAAGCCTCAACTAAGTTTGTATTGTATTCTGGGATATGTTGGTAATTTGGTTAAGGTCCCTGGGGCCTCGGGTGAATTTCGGGTGGCTAACGGATCAATTTGGACTTGAAGAAAGCTGGTGGAATTTCTGGGCAACAACTGATGTTTTCGCTTCTGCGGAAGCTTCATCGAAGAAGAGACATTGCAGAAGCAACGCCTTGCATCACAGAAGCAAAATGGGACGGGACATGGCAGTGATCACCGGTGCGCAGTCGCAAAAGCGAGAAGAAGACGTAGACGCGAAAGCTGGCAGCAGTGGGTGTGATCGCAGAAGCGATTGTTTTGTCGCAGAAGCGACATCGCAGATGCGGGATTTCTTCGGCAGATGCGAGCTTCTACTGGGAAGTGTACTGTACGACTTAGCAGATGCGCATTTTGGCTCGCAAAAGCGAGTCCGCAGATGCGACAAATCTGCCTGCAGGTGCGAAACTGGGCAGAAACTTAAGGACCGAAAAATGGTCATTTCGCCATTTTCGATTGGATATTTGGAGCTCAGTTTTGGGGCGATTTTGGAGGAGTTCTTCACGACACCGACTTGGATAAGTATTATTTATCTGAAAGTAATTATATTTTATTAATCCATGATTATATGCATCGTTTAATTCGGATTTAAATGGAAGAAATTGAGATTTTTGCAAAATCTTTTAAAAATGAAAATTTTAGATTTGGAGTTCGATTCGTTATTGGAATTTGATAAAATTGGCATGGTTGAACTCGTATGGTTATATGCATCATTTAATTTGGGTTGCACACCGCAACAAATATGATTAATATTATATGAGATCGGGTTGCACGTCGCAGCAGATATGAAATGTGGGCATGAGGTGTCGGGGGAAAATATGATGGCTTTTATTATTCGCACGTGAACTGTCTGTGCAGATGATGATTTAAATATAAGGATGAGGTGCCATGGAAATATGAAAGTGGGATGAGACCCGTGTTACGAAAAATATAAAAGTGGGCTGAGACCCGTATTTTATGATTATAAAATGAGGTGTCACATGGTGACTTTCATTTGAAAGAATGTTATATTCGAAAGGTATTTATTTGAAAGAATTATATTCACAATATATTTATTGTAAAGGATTATATTCTAGAGATTTTTATTGAAAAATTAATAGATGAAAGATGTATATTTTGAAGAACTTGATTATTGGTTGTACTTGTGTTCATTATCTGTTTGAGCAATATTTATGGAGTTCTTGCTGCCTTGCTGTTTACATCACTAGTTGATTATTGTTTCTATCACTACTATTTGATTATTGTTGCTATTACTACTATTTGTTTTCTATTATTTTTGTATACTATATTGCACAGGTTATTAAACTAGTGAGTGTCTCGACTGTACCTCGTCACTACTCCACCGAGGTTAGTCTTGATACTTACTGGGTACCGACTGTGGTGTACTCATACTACACTTCTGCACATTTTTGTACAGAGCCAGGTATTGAAGATATCGGACTCGGACAAAGTTAGAGTGTGATCTCAAGGACTTAAGGTAGAGCTGCTTGGTCGACGCAGTCCCTTGGAGTATTTCCATTTTTATTGTACTGTTAGTTTCTTATTCAAACAGTATTGTATATTCGATCCTCGAGATCATTCCATGTATTCAGTTAGAGTTCGTGACTCAGTATTACCAGTCTTGGGAGGTTGTTTGAGTATTTCCGTTGTTGGTTTTGACACTTGTATTAAATTATATGTTTTAAAACAATGGCTTGAATTGTTATTATAATCGGCTTACCTAGTCTTATAGACTAAGTGCCATCACGACGCCTGTGGTGGGATTTTGGGTCGTGACAAGTTGGTATCAGACCTCTAGGTTCATAGGTTCTATGAGTCACAAACGAGTATAGTAGAGTCTTGCGAATCGGTACAGAGATGTCTGCACTTATCTTTGAGAGGCTACAGAACTGTTAGGAAATTTCTACTTCATTCATTCCTGTCATGCGGAATTTGTTGAATTTAGAATTTAAGCCTTTGTATCTCTATTCTCTTACAGATGGTGAGGACACGTGCTACCAACTCAGCTGAGCAGACACCCGCGCATACTGCTAGGGCCGCAAGAGGCCGGGGTCGAAGTAGAGGCCGAGGAAATAAACGTGTCACAGCTAGAACATCGGTCAGAGGAGTAGTTCAGGAGCCGCCAGTAGCTCCAGTTGGGGGACAGGCACCAGAGACACCTGTTGTTACCCCCAGACTTCAGGAGACTTTAGCACAGTTCCTGAACATGTTTGGTACAATAACTCAGGCGAGATTGATCTCTGTTCCACCAAATAACAATTCTTATTTTGAGCAAACGACTCTGGAATTAAATATAAAAAACAATTCTTATTTTGAGCGAATGACTCTGAAATATAATTTGATGATGTTAATAGCTTCGTATGGTGATGTCGGACTTAGGCGTATGTCCGGATTTGGATTTGAAAGTCCGTAGGATTATTCGGCACATTTTAGCGAAAAGTTGGAAAATGCAGTTCTTGAAATATTCATAAATTCGACCGTAAGTAGATTGATTGATAACGAGGTCGGATTTTGATTCTGGAAATTGGAACAGCTGCATTACATTATTTATGACTTGTGTGCAAAATTTGAAGTCAATCTGGATTGATTTGATACATTTCGGCACAAAATATAGAAATTGGAAGATTTGAAAACTCATAATTTGATTTTAGTCGCGATTCGTAATTTTGGCATTGTTTGACGTGGTTGGAAGCCTCAACTAAGTTTGTATTGTATTTTGGGACATGTTGGTATATTTGTTAAGGTCCTGAGGGCCTCGGGTACATTTCGGGTGGTTAACAGATCAATTTGGACTTCAAGAAAGCTGGTAGAAATTCCGGGCAGCAGCTGATGTTTTCACTTCTGCGAAAGATTCATCGTAGAAACGACATCGTAAAAGCGACGCCTTGTATTATAGAAGCCAAATGGGAAGGGACATGGCAGTGATCGCAGGTGCCAAGTCGCAGAAGCGAGAAAAGAAGACGCAGAAGCGGAAGCTGGCAGCAGTGGGTGTGATCGCAGAAGAGATCGTTTTGTCGCAGAAGGGACATTGCAAATGCGAGATTTCTTCGGCAGAAGCGAACTTCTGCTGGGCAGTGTACTGTGAGACTTCGCAGATACGCATTTTGGCTCGCAAAAGTGAGTCCGCAGATGCGACAAATCTGCCCGCAGGGGCGAAACTGGGCAGAAAATTAAGGACCAAAAAATGGGCCATTTTCGATTGGATTTTTGGAGCTCGGTTTTGGAGAGATTTTGGAGAAGTTCTTCACGACTTCGACTTGGTTAAGTATTATTTATCCAAAATTGATTATATTTTATAAATCCATGGTTATATGCATCGTTTAATTCGGATTTAAATGGAAGAAATTGAGATTTTTGCAAAAGTTTTCAAAAACGAAATTTTAGATTTGGAGGTCGATTGATTATCGGAATTTGATAAAATTGGTATGGTTGAACTCGTATCAGAATGGGTGTTCGTATTTCTGTCGGGTTCTGAGAGGCGGGCCCCCGTTGACTTTGGCTGACTTTTTAATGCAAAATTGTAAGTTGACGTTTTATTATCCGTAATTGTTTCCGATAAATTTTAATGAAGTTATACAATCAATTTGGATAGATTTGAGCTGTCCGGAGGTCAACTCAAGCAAGAAGGCTATTTTGGAATATCGGCCTAACTTCAAAAAAGTAAGTATCTTGCCTAACCTTGAGTGGGGGAAATTACCCCTTAGGCATTGAGTTTTATGTGTAAATTGTGTGATTGAAAGTCGTGTACACAAGGTGACGAGTACATACTTGATTTATATATGCAAATTATATCGGTTGAAATTTATAGAGGTCCTTATGTATTAAATTGGAAAACTATTGAAACTTAGTAAGTACTTGAATTGTCATGCCTCATTCCTTGTTTGTCGAATTTGTATTTTATATGATAATTTGGTGTTATTGTCACTTGAATTTTTATATGAATTCCGTGTGTTGTTGATTTGACATTTTTCTTGGAATTAAATTCATTATGGAATTCTTATCTGCAAATAATTATTAAATAAATTTAAAATGAGGCACTAATTTATATTTATTAAAATTTAGATTAATGAAGGTGTTGTCCTATGCTGAGTTACTTTTCCATCTCTGTTGTTGTTTTGAGAAATTTATTTATTTGCTATATCTTCGGAATTGGTTGTGGTCATTGGAAACATTGTGATATGAATTGATTATGTTGTGTTGTCGTGATAATAGTTCGTGTAAATTGTTGTGTGATTTGAGTTATTATTATGAGGATATAAGGGTGGCATTCCACTGTTTATATTATATAGGTATAAGGGTGGTATTTCATTGTAATTATATGTGATGGGATATATCTGGGCAGAGTGATAAAGGTGGCTATTATACGAAGCGATAAGGGCAGCTATATGAGCGATAAGGGCGGCTATAGAAGCGATAAGGGTGGCTATAGGAGCGATAAGGGTGGCTATTGTCAGGGATGATATGTGATGATGTGTGTTTATTGTGGTAATTGATATGTGATGATGTGGGATTGTTGTGTTGGTGATTTGTATGTGATGTTGTAATTTTTCTTGTGTTTGTCCTTATATCTTGTGCAACGTGTCTTATTGTTTCTGTAAATATGATAATAGTCTAATCTATGTTGAAATCGTGAGCCTGTGGCTATTGCCGGACAGATAATATTATATGGGATCGGGTTGCACGCCGCAACAAATATGATTAATCAACAGATATGAAATGTGGGCACGCGGTATCGGGGGAAAATATGATGGTTTTTATTATTCGTACGTCACCTATCCGTGCAGATGATGATTTAAATATAAGCATGAGGTGCCGTGAAAATATGAAAGTGGGTTGAGACCGGTGTTACGAAAAATATAAAAGTGGGCTGAGACCCGTATTTTATGATTATGAAATGAGGTGTCACATGGTGACTTTCATTTGAAAGAATGTTATATTCGAAAGGTATTTATTTGAAAGAATTATATTCAAAAGATATTTATTTGAAAGAACAATATTCAAAAGATATCTATTTGAAAGAATTATATTTAAAAGATATTTATTTGATGGAAGTATATTCGAAATATATTTATTGGAAAGGATTATATTCTAAAGATTTTTATTGAAAAACTTATAGATGAAAGATGTATATTTTGAATAACTTGATTATTGGTTGTACCTGTGTTCATTATCCTTTTGAGCAATATTTATGGAGTTCTTGATACTTTGCTGTTTACATCACTAGTTGATTATTGTTGCTATCACTACTATTTGATTATTGTTGCTATCACTAGTTGATTATTATTGCTATCACTACTATTTATTTTCTATTATTTTTGTATACTATATTGCACAGGTTATTAAACTAGTAAGTGTCTTGACTGTACCTCGTCACTACTCCACCGAGGTTAGTCTTGATACTTACTGGGTACCGACTGTGGTGTACCCATAATACACTTCTGCATATTTTTGTGCAGATCCAGATATTGAAGATATCAGACTCGGTCAAAGTTAGAGTGTGATCTCAAGGACTTAAGGTAGAGTTGCGTGGTCTTCGCAGTCCCTTGGAGTTTTTCCATTTTTATTGTACTGTTAGTTTCTTATTCGAATAGTATTGTATATTCAATCCTCGAGATCATTCCATGTATTCAGTTAGAGTTCGTGATTCAGTATTACCAGTCTTGGGAGGTTGTTTGAATATTTCCGTCATTGGTTTGGACACTTGTATTAAATTATATGTTTTAAAAAAAATGGCTTGAATTGTTATTATAATCGGCTTACCTAGTCTTATAGACTAAGTTCCATCACGACACCTGTGGTGGGATTTTGGGTCATGACAAGTTGGTATCAAAGCTCTAGGTTCATAGGTTCTACGAGTCACAAACAAGTTTAGTAGAGTCTTGCGAATCGGTACGGAGACGTCTGCACTTATCTTTGATAGGCTACAGAACTGTTAGGAAGTTTCTACTTCTTTTATTCCTGTCATGCAGAATTTGTTGAATTTAGAATTTGAGCCTTTGTATCTCTATTCTCTCATAGATGGTGAGGACATGTGCTACCGGGTCAGCCGAGCAGACACCCGTGCATACTGCTAGGGCCGCAAGAGGCCAGGGTCGAGGTAGAGGCCATGGAAATGAACGTGTCATACCTAGAACATCAGTCAGAGGAGTAGTTCAGGAGCCGCCAGTAGCTCCAGTTGGGGGATAGGCACCAGAGACACCTGTTGTTACCCTCGGAATTCATGAGACTTTAGCACAGTTCCTGAACATGTTTGGTACATTAACTCAGGCGGGATTGATCTTTGTTGCCCCAAATATTTCACAGATTGGGGGAGTAGCTTAGACTCCTACTGCCCGTACTCCAGATTAGCAGATTCACATTGGTCAGGTTCCGAGTATAGTATCGGCACATCATATTATCCCGGTTCATCCCGAGGTCAGGCCAGAGGCATCAAAAGAAGAACAAAAGAGACTTGAGAGATTTAAGAGGTATAGTCCACCTACCTTCAGTGGCACAGTTATCGAGGATGCCCAGGGATTTCTAGAAAAGTGTCACCGTATTCTCCGCACCATGGGTATTATGGAAGTGAGCAGAGTTGCCTTTGCTACATTTTAGTTGTCAGGAGCATCGTATCAATGGTGGCAAGCTTATGAAGAGGGCAGACCAGCTGATGTAACACCGCCAACTTAGGCTCAGTTTTCGGAAATGTTTTTGAAAGAGTTTGTTCCCCAGACTTTCCGGGATACGTGGCGCACATAGTTTGAATGGTTGCGTCAGGGCACCATGACGGTGTCAGAATATGCTATTAGGTTCAGTGAGGTAGCCTGTCATGCAACTAGCTTGGTTCCTACAGTTAGAGAGCGAGTTCGTAGATTCATTGAAGGGCTCGATTATGATTTTAAAATAAGCATGGCTCGAGATCGAGAGTTGCAAACTGACATTCCATTTCAGCAAGTAGTAGAGATTGCTAGAATGTTAGAACGTGTTCGAAGTGAGGAAAAGGAGTCTAAGGAGGTCAAAAGATCTCGGAACTCTAAAGGATTCAGTGGATTCTACTCTGCAGCTATAACTCATCATGGTGAAGGCTCGGGCAATCAGTCAGCCTAGTCCGCAATTCAGAGTACTCGTAGTGCTCCAGTTAATATTTATAGTGCACCACTGGCACAAGGTTCTTACAATGGTTATTCCAATTATCCGGAATAGACTCAGTACGAGCAGCCACGACCTCAGAAGGGTTGTTATGAGTGTGGTGATGCGAGGCACATCATGAGCGATTGTCCCAGACTTGGGAGAGGCGAATTTCATCAAGACACTCAGGCTACAAGCTTTATTCCAGTTAATACTCCACGTGCACAGCCAGTTAGGGGTGGAGGACAAGCGGGTAAAGGGCGCCCAAGAGGGGGGAGGCCCGGCCCGTTGATATAATTGCTATGAATTGGCTGAGGCCGATACACCTGATGGTATCGTTACAGGTATGAATTAATTTATAATAAAAGGAGCACTATTCAAATTTTGATTCGATCCCAATTATCGAGGTGGGAACTCATATCATGCTCCTTATATGGTAGCTTTGTGAATTTGTACTCCACTCCCTTGTTTATTCCTGATGGGAGACTTGATGGTGTTAGCCCGCGTCTATCATTTTTGTTTTGTACATTATTGTGGGCTATGAGTCCAAAAGGAGACTTTTTATTATTCACTACAGTGGGTTTTGATGTAATTTCGGGATAATTGATTATAATTTTATGAATTATATGCCCTACCGGTATGGGGGTTCATTATGTGTCGTGAAATTATTTCACGGGATTTATTAAAAAAATGAAAAATCTCAGTGGCACAATGTGCAAAGTACTTGTGATTCAGAGTTGAGGATGGGATCCTCGCGGTTTAATGTGATTTGATATGTTAATCCGGGCTACGTGTCGCGGTGGAAGTTATATCAGGATAAGATCATTGTGATTAAATTCATGTATTTTAAATTCTCCCTTTGTGAAATTTAATTTGTACTATAGTACTAATAGGGAGTCATGTCTGTTAGGCTTATTTTATAATTCTTTTATATTTTTCTGTGCATATTTAGCCATAATTGTGATGTAAATATTGAGTTTTAGCCTACGAGGTAAGTGCCCAGGCGGCGCTAAATGTGAATCGTTAATTCGGATAAATAATTATGAGGTCTTCATGCCTCGCGTGTTGCTGTCAGTGTTGTAATTAAAATTTGAAAAGAGATTTTGATTAATATGGAATTAATTGGGGATATTGGAATTAATTATGAACAACTATTATGACCCGACATGTGGTTACAGGCATACATATGATGTGTGCGTAGGCACGAATTGCTACAACCGGTAGAGACCAACACAGTGTGTTAATATGAAAATCTGGCCTTTTGCAATTAATTGGAGTGTAAGAAATTGGCTATAAAGATTATAAATGAGGATAAAAAAAATAATCTCAACTGAGATGGTGTTGTCGGACCCATGTTAAAATTGCGGTGACGTAGAATCACCCGCGAGTATGTGTGTAATAGTACACTCAATAATTTAACGTCCTCAAAACAATTCTTGGCACGTTCGAGGACGACCGTATGTTTAAGAGGGGGAGAATGTAACGACCCAACTTGTAATTTCAAGAATATACGCCCCAATATGTATTATGACTTGCGTATGTGGTCGAGTTTGATTTTCGGAAGATTCGGAATTAAATTGAAAGAACAATTCTTATTTTAAAAGCTAAAATAAAAAAAGTTGACCGGAGAGTTGACTTTTGAGCAAACGGCTTCGGAATGGAATTTTAATGATGTCAATAGCTTCGTATAGTAATTTCGGATTTAGGCGTATGTCCGGATTTGTATTTGGAAGTCTATAGAACAATTCGGCACATTTCGGCGAAAAGGTGGAAAATAAAGTTCTTAAAATATTCATAAATTCGACCGTAAGTAGATTGATTGATAACGAGGTCAGATTTCGATTCTTAAAATTGGAACAACTCCATTACATCATTTATGACTTGTGTGCAAAATTTGAAGTCAATCTGGATTGATTTGGTATATTTCGGCGCAAAATATAGAAGTTGGAAGATTTGAAAACTCATAATTCGATTCGAGTCACGATTCGTAATTTCGGCGTTGTTTGACGTGGTTTGAAGCCTCGACTAAGTTCGTATTATATTTTGGGACATGTTGGTATATTTGGTTAAGGTCCCAAGGGCTTCGGGTGGATTTCGGGTGGTTAACGGATCAATTTGGACTTGAAGAAAGTTGCTGGATTTTCTGGGCAGCAGCTGATGTTTTCGCTTCTATGGAAGCTTCATCACAGAAGCGATGCCTTTGTGATGACCCAAAAGGTCATCTTATATTTTAGAACTCGAATCTGCGCTCTTAAGCCTTAAAAATCTCATTTTTACCCTCCTCGATTTACATGCGTAGTTCGGGCGTGTTTCCAGAAAACCTTTATGTTGAAAATTGATTAAAATAAGAATGTTTGTCTTAAAAGTTAATTTTAGTTGACTTCGGTCAATATGTTTGGTAAACAGGCTCGGATCCGTATTTTGACGGTCCCGGTTGGTCCGTATTGAATTATGGGACCTGGGTGTATGCCCAGAATCGAATTCGGAGGTCCCTAGCTCGAGTTATGAATTTTCGATAAAAATTAAAAGACTGAAAATCAATTAATTTTAAGAATTGGTTGATGTTTGGCCTTGTTGATACTGGGTCCGTATTTTGGTTTCGGAGCCCGGTATAGGTCCAATATAATATTGAAGACTTGTCTATGAAATTTGGTGAGAAATGAAGTTGATTTGACGTGATTCAGATGTCCAGTTGTGAAGTTAGAAATTTGAAAGTGTTCTTGAGAATTGCATTTGATTTTGTGCAAAATTCATAGTTCTAGGTGTTATTTTGGCAATTTGATCACGCGAGAAAGTTCGTATGATATTTTTAGACTTGTGTGCATGTTTGGTTTGGAGCCCCGAGGGCTCGGGTGAGTTTCTGATAGGCCACGGGATGTTTTGGACTTTGGAAAATCTGGTTTTATGCAGATTCTGGTGTTGTGGCATGTCCTAACGCGAAGAGTAAACTGATGAGGCCGGAATTTTCTTCTTCGCGAATGCGAAGCGATGGGGGCATTACCCTTCGCGAACGCGGCAAGCTCATCAAGAACGCGTAGTGTTAGGCACTGGGGGGGTGGTCAGCTTTTCCTTCATCGCGAACGCGAGCAATGTATTACGAACGCAAAGGCCAGGGGGTAGCCTACGCGAACGTGAACACTGTCTCGTGAACGCGAAGGCTTGGCAGCCAATGCTTTTTGCGAATGCGACAGTGGCCTCGCAAACGCGATGCACACTGTCGCCCAGCACTTAAAACAGAATCCAACACGGGATTAAGTCATTTTTCCCACTTTTCACAAAACAAACGGGCTAGAGGCGATTTTCAAGATTTATTTTCTTCCCCAAAGTATTGGTAAGTGATTCTAAACCATTTTCTTTCAATTACCCATTACATTCTATGAACTATCAACCTAAAATCTAGAGTTTTCATGGTATAATTAGGTGTTAGGGTAGAAACTAGGTATTTTGAAAATTTGGGGATTTAGACCTCAATATGAGTTCGGATTCCAAAACCAAGTATTGGTAAGTGTCCAAGTGGGCCCGGGGTCGATTTTTTGACTTTTTGGAGGAAAATTTGGGAACTTTAATTTATGCAATATAATTGATTTCTTTAGCAATATTTGATATTATTGAGTCATTTTTGAATAGATACGAGTGGTTTGGAGGTGAATTCTAGAGGACAAACTGTGATTGAGAATTAAGTGGCCTTAAGAGCGAGGTAAGTGTTGTGTCTAACCCTGACTTGAGGGAATTAGGAACCTTAGACTATTTGCTATGTGAAATTTATGTGAGCGGCGTATATGTGAGGTGACGAGTACTTATGCGCCGCAAATTTATCTATTTTTCATGTTTCTTCCATTTTTCTTATATTGTCTCTTTCCTATACCTAATTGCTACGTGTTTATACCAGTGTTGTTAAATTGATCGTTCTTATCATGTTTATGGATTTTCTGGTGATAATTGAGAATTTATTTCAAAGTTGAGATTGATATTGTGGAACCAAATGTTGAAGTAAGGCTTGTACTTGTTATTCTATCTCCCTGTTGTTATTTATGCATTGCATTATGGTAAGGGAGAGTGTTAATGCACGAAGGGTGATGTCGTGCCATATTGTGAGTGTTAATGCACGAAGGGTGATGCGTGCCATATTGTGAGTCTTAATGCACGAAGGATGATGTCGTGCCATTTCTATTGATTTATGGTGAGATTGAGAGTAAAAGCACAAAGGATGATGTCGTGCATTTTTCCTTTACTGTATTCGTGTTCCTGTTGATTCATAATATATTAGTTGTTCCAGTTATCCTTCTGCTGTAGTTCTTTATCTCGTATTTCCCCAGCACGTTTCCTCCTCCCGATATCTCCTGTCTAATTCTTCATTACTGTTATTTGTATATACATTGTTAAACTATACAGGTTGATTTGTAGGTGCCTTTCCTGAGCCTCGTCACTACTTCGCCGAGGTTAGACTCGACACTTACCAGTACATGGGGTCAGTTGTACTGATATTGTACTCTGCACTTTCTGTGCAGATTTTGGTACCGGCTCGGGTTGATCAAGATTTTGCTATTGGACCGCTATCCGGAGACTCAAGGTAGATCTGTCGGCATTCACAGACCTTGAACTCCCCATCTATCTTTTATGTTCTACTGTTTCATTCATTCCGACAGTTGTATTCCTTTCAGACTATTACTTGTAGTAAATTCTAGAATGCTCGTGAATTGTAACTCCAGATCCGGTGGTAGTAATTGATACAGTCTTTATATTATTCCGCACTTATTATATATCATCTTAGCTAATTATTGTTATTTACTGAATGGAAATAAGGATTTGGTTTAATGATTCTCTAACGTTGGCTTGCCTAGCAAGTAAAATGTTAGGCGCCATCACGGTCCCGACGGTGGGAATTCTGGGTCGTGACAAGTTGGTATGAGAGCACTAGGTTTCCTAGGTCTCACGATTCACGAGCAAGCTTAGTAGAGTCTGGAGGATCGGTACGGAGACGTCTGTGCTTATCTTCTAGAGGCTATGAAGTTTAGGAACAAATTTCACTTTTATTCTCCTTTGTCGTGTGATGTTGTTTTCTCAATACTGATTGAACTCTTCTACTCTTGTTCTCTCACAGATGGCGAGAACACGTACTGCTTTCTCAGCTGAGCAGCAGCCAGAGCCTCCAGTGGAAGCTCCTACGAGGGGCAGAGGTTGAGGCCGAGGTAGGGGCAGGGCTCAGCCCAGAGCCCGAGCAGTAGCCCCAGCAATGGAGCCTCAGATAGATCTTGACGAGGAGGTTCCAGATCAGGTTTCGTAGGGGTTCATTGCCACCCTAGTACTTCAGGACGCTTTGGTCCGATTGGTGGGCCTTATGGAGAGTGTGGCCCAGACTGGCGTGTTTCCCATGGCACCAGCAGTCTCTCAGGCTGGAGGAGGAGCCCAGACTCCCACTACTCCCGCTACAGAGCAGATAGCTTCCTAGTATCAGGCTCCAGCAGCTCAGCCAGTCAGAGTAGTTCATCTGGTTGTTGCGGCACAGGTCGGAGATGGGCAGCTATGTCTTTTGAGGCTTTGTGGAGGTTGGACAGGTTTACTAAGCTCTTCCCAATTCACTTCAGTGGTGCTCCTTTAGAGGATCCCCATGAGTATCTTGACAGCTGTCACGAGGTTCTACGGAACATGGGTATAGTGGAGACCAATGGGGTCGATTTTGCTGCATTTCAGATGACTGGTTCCGCCAAGGAATGGTGGAGAGATTATTTGTTGACCAGACCAGCTGTGTCGCCTGCTCTTACTTGGGACCAGTTTTCTCAGCTCTTCATAGAGAATTTTCTGCCTATCACATTGAGAGAGGAGCGTCGCCGTCAGTTTGAGCATCTCCAGTAGGGTAGTATGACAGTTACTCAGTGTGAGATCCGTTTTATGGATTTGACCTGTCATGCTATTTTTCTGCTTCCCACCGAGAGAGAGGGTGATGAGGTTTATTGATGGACTTGCTCAGCCTATCAGATTGTAGATGCTAAGGAGACTGGGAGTGAGATTTCTTTTCAGGCGGCTGCTAATGTCGCCAGACGAGTCGAGATGGTTCTTACTCAGGGAGGTCAGGAGTTTGACAAGAGACCTCATTATTCCGGTGAGTTCAGCGGTGCCTCATCTAGAGGCAGGGTACTTTTGGTAGAGGCCATCCTCCCAGGTCGTTTCATTCAGCACTCCAGGCATCCCACGGTGCCTCAGGTGGCTGTGGCCCTCAGATGCATTATTCCGACCAACTAGCCTACAGTGCACCACCAACTCTTATTAGTGTACCTCCACTCCATAGTTATCAGGGTGGTTATTTAGGTCCACAGGGTCATTTTCTGGGTCAGCAGTCACAACAACCGAGGTTATGTTATACTTGTGGTGATCCGAGGCGCATTGCTAGATTTTGTCCTTGGGCAACGGGCAACTCACAACATCAGAGTTCTCATGCCATGGTTCTAGCATCAGTTGCTGCACCACCTGCTCAGCCAGCTAGAGGCAGAGGGTCAGGCAGCCAGAGGTAGAGGCCAGACTGTTAGAGGTAGAGGTCAGGCTGTTAGAGGTGGAGACCAGCCGGCTAGAGGTCGTCCCAGGGACGTAGTTCAGGGTGGTGGGGCCCAACCCCGGTGTTATGCTTTCCCAGCCAGGCCTGAGGTTGAGTCATATGATGTTGTTATCACAGGTACTGTTTAAGTTTGCAGTGGAGATGCTTCGGTTCTATTTGATCCGGGGTCTACTTACTCCTATGTGTCATCCTATTTTGCTTCATATTTGGTTGTGCCCCTAAATGAACCTAACGCTATGATACCAAGCTGTCACGACCCAATAGAGGTCGTGATGGCGCCTAACATCGCCGTCAGGCAAGCCAACAGTGAATGTTTAACTTAATTACTCATTTTAGTATTTTTGAAATCATAAATTTCATCAATTAAATAGTAAGAAATATAATTCACAAGGTTACTGATAATGTTTTCACAACTACAATAAAGGACAACCCATAAGAACCCCCAAAACCCGGTGTCACAAGTGCATGAGCATCAACTAGGAAATAAAATAAAATACAACATCTGTCTGAGATATAAATTAGACAGGACAATACAAATAACTCTGATGGAGACTCTGCAGGCTGCTAATCGTAACATGAAATGCAGCTCACGGTAAGTCCCTGCAATAGTCGCGCCTCTGCGCCCGGAAGATCACCAGACATATATGTACCTGCACAAAAATGTGCAGCAAGTGTAGCATGAGTACGTAAATCAATACGTACCCAGTAAGTATCTGACCTAAACCCAGAGCAGTAGTGACGAGTAGTCGACATCGACACTTACAAGTGGTCCAATAAGACAGATACAGTAAGAAGTAAACAGATATGGGATAGAGTAAATAAAAGAATTAAATAAGTGTAAATACGTGATACTGTCATCCTCTCTACAATAGACTCAAGATCTCAATTAGTAATTACCTCATCAACCGGAGCATATATATATAATGGACCTCACCAGATAGGTTATCATAATTCAAATCAGGAAGACTCATAGATACACTAACTTCTTGTCAGATATTACGCACCATTTCAATGAGAGTATTTTATAGAAATGCCGAGGCATACAGCTCAATCCCATCATAATCTGTGTACTGCCGAGGGTCGAACGACACGAACCATAGATGCATCTATTTTACTGCCGAGGCAAACGGCCCGCTCCCATGAGAGTATGTTACATAATCCTATCGAGGAGAACGGCCTGATCCCATCATAATCTGTGCACTACTGAGGGTCGAACGACACGAACCATAGATGTATCTATCCTGCTGAGGTAAACGGCCCGATCCCATTAGAATAAGAAGTTTTGATGGGTCCTTGACCCAACTCACGAAAGAACATGTGAGTTATAAGGAGCTTTGAGGAAACCTTTTGATGAGAACGCATAACGCGAGAGAAATTCGTAAAAGTAGTACAATTATTCTGCGGCTAATCATGAAACTCATCAAATCTCTACAATAGCAAGTCTATCACACTCTGTCCGTCTAGTCTCAAGTAGTAATGCGAAGTAAAAGAATTTAATAAGCAAGAGATAACCCAAATAGTAAAGTTATAGCATGGCGTGAACCTGAGTCTACCCGGACAATAACATGAATGTAGCTACGTACGGACTCTCGTCGCCTTGTGCGTACGTAGCCCCCGCAATAAGTAACACATATCAATTACTATACCTAGGGGGTAGTTTTCCCCTCATAGAGTTAGACAAGAGACTTACCTCGCTCTGAAGTTCCATAACCGTCTCCAACGCCACTCTAATACCTCAAACCGGTGCTCATGGCTCCAAAACTAGTCAAGCAATGTGCAAATAATTAAAATATACTCTAATACTCATAATAAATTAATTTATAACAATTTCCAACTCCACTCGAAAAGCCAATAAAGTCAACCCTCAAGCCCACGTGCCCGGATTCCAAATATTTTCAAAAATAAATATTACCCATAACTCATATGATCTATATCCATAAAATAATTCAATTTCGTCCATGAATCAACCCTCAAATCAAGGATTTACCATTTCTCAACTTTGGGGCTCTAAATCCCAATTTCTACAATCCAAACATGGATAAAAATAACCAACGGAAATAATCATGGCTAAACATCAAAATAAGGGTCGTATATTTACTATCTTGTTGAGACGAGAACAACGCCGCAAAAATCACCTTAAACGGAGCTCCAGAACTCAAGATATGCCCAAAATACTACAATTCTCGGTTTAAAACACTGTCTAGGCGATTTTTCTTCTTCTCGTTCGCGGGAAAACCTTCGCGTTAGCGAAGAGCAATTCTTCGGGTTGACCGTCAGCCCAAACTTCCTTCTTCGCGGCACGAAAATGGGCATAACTCTCTCATACGACATCGGAATTCGGTGATTCTTGTTGCTATGGCTCCATAATTACGATATGGATCTAATGGTTCAATCCAATCACAAATAAAAGGTCATTTTCTCAGTATGGTACTCTTTATGGCAAAAGAAACAACGTTGAAACATCAAATAAGAGCACGATACAACCCAAACACACCCGAGGCCCCCAAGATCCCGTCCAATCACACTAACCCTCTCCATAACATAACGCGAACCTGTTCGGGGCCTCAAATCATATCAAATAACAACAAAACTATGAATTGCGCATCGATTCAAGCCTAATGAACTATTGCACTTCTAACTTCCACATCCGATGTCGAAACCTACCAAATCACGTCTGATTGACCTCAAATTTTGCATACAAGTCACACTTGACATTACGGACCTACTCCAATTTTCGAAATCGAAATCCGACCCTGATATCAAAAAGTCCACTCCCGGTCAAACTTCCAAAAACCTCCAACTTTCAACTTTGCCGAATGACCCCAAAATGACCTACGGACCTCCAAATCGACATCCGGACTTGCTCCGAAGACAAGAATCATTATACAGAGCTATTCCTAGGTTCAGAATTCCAAACGGACATTGATAAAATTAAAATACGTTTCAACCCAAATTTATAAAATTTTTCCAAAATGCCAACTTTTCACAATAGGCGCAGAAATGCTCCCGGTTCATCCAAAGCCCGATCCGGACACACGCCCAAGTCCAAAATTATCATACAAACCTATTGGAACCTTCGAATTCTAATTTTGCGGCCGTTTACTCAAAATTCAAATCTTAGTCAATTCCTCCAACTTAAACCTTCCGAAATTAGAATTGTCTTTCCAAATCAACTCTGAACTTTCCGAAATTCCATTCCGATCACATGTATAAGTCATAATACCTGAAGTGAAGTTACTTAAGGCCTCAAACTGTTGAACGATGTGCTAGAGCACAAAACGACCGGTCGGGTCGTTACAACAAAATTCACCACCATTGTCAGTGCGAATGCATTTTAATTTCTTTCCCGTCTGTCTCTCAGCTAAGGACTGAAATTCCTTAAACACGCCGAGTGTTTGATCTTTAGATTTTAAAGGATACACCCAAAGCTTGCGAGAATGATCATCAATGAAGGTCACAAAGTAAAGTGCACCACCTTTTGACTTTACTTTAAAAGGAACACACAAATCAGAGTGTACTAACTCCAATAATTCGGGATTTCTTGAAGGAGGATGGCTATGAAAGGAAACCCTTTTCCGTTTGCCAGCAAAACAATGGATATACCTTTTCAGCTTTGCTTGCTTCACTCCAGAAAGCAAGATATTCTTAGCCAATCACGTAATCCCCCTCTCGCTTATATGACTCAATCTTCTGTGCCACAATTCTGATAAAGTATCACTTTTCACCAGATTTATGGAGCCATTAAGAATAGAGCCCTGTGTCACATATAATTGAGAAGACTTGAATCTTCGAGCCACTACTAACGAACCCTTGGTGAGCTTCCATTGGCCATTAAATAGGGCATTATGGTAACCTTCATCGTCTAATCTTCCTGCAGAGATCAAAGTAAAAGGAAAGTCTAGAGCATGCTTGACATCTTGAAGAACTAACGTTGAACTATTATTAGTTTCAAACTAATTATGCCAACACCAAACATCTTAAATTCACTGGCATTGCCTATTTTTAACGCTCCAGAATCAACAGGAGTATAAGATAAGAAAAAGTCTTTTATTGATGTGACATGTGAGGTAGCTCCAGAATCTACTATCCAGCTCGTCTCATGGGATACCAAATTGATGACGTTTTCATCATAAGCAAAAAGAAGGTCATCTCTAACAATAGCAACGACATTGTTCTCGTTATTTTCAACTTTCTTTCCTTCTCTTATGTCTTGCCTCAACTTGTGGCAAAACCTTTTGATATGTCCTTTCCTGCCACAGTGGTTGTATGTAATATTACGGTATTTGGACCTTGACTTACTTTTGCATTTACCTCTATTCCTTGAACCTCTTGTTTTGTCTCTCCCCCAGTCTTTTGTAACCAAAATATCTGCTTATGAGGATGAACCCTAAGATTTTCTCCTTACTTCCTCGTTCAACACACCACTCTTGGCATATTCCATGGTTACTTTATTTCCAAGAGCTGAATTAGTCAAAGAAACACAAAGAGTTTCCCAAGAGTCGGGCAGAGTATTAAGAAGCCAAAGTCCTTGTATCTCATCATAAAAATTAACTCCCATTCCAGACAGCTGATCAAGGACGCCCTGAAAATCATTTATCTTATCAAGGATAGGGCTGCCATCCTTGTATTTAAAGGTCATCAATTGTTTTAGCACGAACAACTTGTTGTTCCCAATTTTTGAAGCATAAAAAGTCTCTAGCTTTTCCCACAATGATCACGCATATTTCTCATTCACAATATGGTTGCAGACATTAACTTCAATCCATTATCGTATATATCCACCTACTTGTTGGTGCTCGAAATTCCAATCTTCATCAGATATAGTCTCGGGTTTATGAGCTGGAAAAACTGGTAGATGCATCTTCTTCACGAACTAAAAATCTTTCATCTTGCTCATATTCGCCTCCATTCCGTAAAAACCTGGATAAATAACTAAAGCTTTGATACCACTGTTATGTCGAGGAAGATGCAAACCTGAAAAGGGCACTGCTCTGATATCACATTGTTAGGTGTTGTCCTAATTTTCTTACCATATTTGTTTTCCTATCTCTTGAAGAAAAAGGTAACATATTTATCATAACTGGGTAAAATTATAAATCTCTCATATTTGCCTAATCCTTTTTCTTGTACGAAAAGGTTTGGACTTCTATATATTGAGGATCCTTTCTTCTCATTCAGCAGCATCCACAATGTAGCCATATATGGTTTGAGAGTCGTGTTTAGGGGGAGAACTTTACTGGACAAGTGTTAGTGTATCACTTGTGTTTGCCTCTTCGTGAGGTTGTTCTCTCGATATTTTGTACTCTCTTGTATATAGTGGATTTCTCATCTCCTCTGTGGACGTTGGTCAACTGGCCGAACCACGTTAAATGTTTATGTCTTTTTTGGTAGATTTCTCGTTTGTTGTTAGATTTATCGTCATTCAAGGTTTGCTTTACTAGCTCCCGCATGACACCTGATTATTTCATCCCTAACAAGTGGTATCAGAGCGAGGTTCAAGACAAGTTCATCTTGGCGGGTTTAGTTCTAGCCGCAACATATTTGACGGTAATTGTGATTTTTGTTTGAGAAATTTGGCTGGAGTGCTACGCGCGTTGAGATAAACTTTGCGGTAGATATTTGGAGATGCGACCTGTTGAATATTATATGAAGAAGGTGGATCAAGTTTATTTTGTCAGAAAATTCAGGCCAAAGGGGAGAATTGTTAGGTGTTGTCCTGATTTTCTTACCATATTTGGTTTTTCTATTTCTTAAAGAAAGGGCAACATATTTACCATAATTGGGTTTTCCTTCTTGTAGAAGGAAATTATAAATCTTTTATATTTGGCTAATCCTTTTTCTTGTAGGAAACTGTTTGGACTTATATAAATTGAGGATCCTTCCTTCTCATTCGGCAGCATCCACAATGTAGCCATATGGGGTTTGAGAGTCGTGTTCAGGGGGAGAACTTTATGGGACAAGTGTTAGTGTTTCACTTGTGTTTGCCTCTTCATGGGTTTGTTCTCTCGATAATGTACACTCTTGTATATAATGGATTGTTCATCTCCACCGTGGACGTAGGTCAATTGACCGAACCACGTTAAATGTTTGTCTCTTTTGGTAGATTTCTCTTTTTTTTTGTTGGATTTATTGTCGTTCAAGGTTTTCTTTACTAGCTCCCACATGACACCTGATTATTTCGGTCCTAATAATAGTCATATTTTTTAATTTACACTCTGATAGTCAATAACTTTTGCAATAATATTTATAAAGTCTTATATATTTTTATACAATACTTATACACATTTATAAGAACTATATCAACATTATATAAAAATATATAACAATGTTTAAACGTGTATATATAAACGTCGTTAGCTACAGTGACGAACTTATTATGAGATTTTCAGTTGTAGTTTTTGTTCAAAATAAGTCCAAATCTCCACCAAATAACTTCAAACTTTGTAGACAATAGACTATTTCCAATAAGTCTAAACAAAACACTAAATATTTTGTAAAAGTCATGTCCAAAATTTAAACTCATTTTTTAAAGGTTTTTGGGAGATGATGGATTATCTCTTTGATATGATTTGCACCTCTTAAATTTTGTAAATTGGTTTCTTAAGTTCTTACCTACATACATGCTTGACTTCTTTTTTACCATACTCACTCAACTTATTGTTACTGGTGAATGGTGATCTATACTTCACACCGAGTAACGAGAAAGAAGTGAAGAATGTTAAAAGGAGTGTGCTAAGATTGCTGAGATTTGCTGAGATTGAAAGTTTGGGACAACATGTTGAGAAGAATGGGCCTCATCGACTAAGAAATCAAAATATGGGTTCACTTTTTGGAAAAGGACCAGAACTGCCCTTGAATTATTGAAATTGGTATAAAAATGTCCTTCGTCCATCTATTTGGATAAAAATACTCTTACTGTTATTTTTGTGTATCAACATTACCCTTATTACTAACAAAAAATCCTGAAAATTGTTTTAATTAATATCCACGTGTCATCGTCTCATTGGCCTAATGTAAACTCTATGCCAAATTATAATTAAACTCACCCGTAACCCGCCCGGATATTGACCCATCATAATTTTAAAACATAACTCTTTCTTTCTCTCTCTCTCACCTCTGCCTTTTCGCCATTTCGTTTTAGTGAGAATATTTTTACGAGTGTAAGCCTTCGATTATTCATGAGGCAAACTCAAAATTGAGTTCTCTATTAGAATAATTTTTATGGAAGATAGAAGGAATTATCATATTCTTCGTAATGCAAAAAGGTTGGATTCCTTTTTGTTTATGTAATGGGTATTCTTTATTGTATAATTTTTTTAATTTAAAATTTCTAGAATTTTCTTCACTATTTTTTGTTATTCCTATGTGAAAATCTAAGGATTGTTTTCAATTTTTTACTGTTTATGTAATGTGTATTTCTATTTTTAATTCGTTGTTTGTTCCATTAATATGTAATCTTTTATGTTCTGTGTAACATGTATTGTGAAATTTCGTACACACTGGGTTCATATGATGTACTAATAATAGTTGATATTTTTTACTAGAGAG
This sequence comes from Nicotiana otophora, assembly GCA_000715115.1. Classification (NCBI taxonomy): domain Eukaryota; kingdom Viridiplantae; phylum Streptophyta; class Magnoliopsida; order Solanales; family Solanaceae; genus Nicotiana; species Nicotiana otophora. Next base: position 42,299 of record AWOL01S0064281.1, read on the forward strand.
AGAATTATATTTTAAAATCAGAGCTAGTCAATATTCGAACGGGTTACGGGTGAGTTTAATTATATTTTGGTGTTGAAGTTTAAGTTAGGCCAATGGAACGGTGAAACGTGGATGTTAATTAAATTTTCTTTTTTTCTCAGAATTGTCTGTTAGTAGTAAGGGTAATGTTGAGCTAAAAATAATAATGGTACGGGCACTTTTATACAAATAGGTGGATGTGGAGCATTTTTATAACAATTTCGATACTTTAGGGGCAGTTTTGGCCCTTTTCCGTAGTTATAACTAGGTGGTTTATACACTGTATAAATATATATATATATATATCCTAACCTTTTTCGATAAAGTTTATCCATCCTTTTTCAAGATGATCCGGAAAGGTTTGACTAAATAGATTGAATATATATATATATATATAAATAATAATATTATTGAATATTATTATTTGACATAGTATCAAAGCAGTTCCAATTATGATAAATGGACCTTGGGCCTAACTCAACCCCAAAAGCTAGTTTATGAGGCGAGAATTGTCCAAAACCATATAAAGAGATCATGGACCTCAAATCTCTTTTCCGTGGTTATAACTAGGTGATATATACACAGTATAAAAAATTATATATACACAGTATAAAAATATATATATAGAGAGAGAGAGAAAACAATAACAAATTTCAAGAACTAAGCCTTGAAAATAATTTGCTTTTCGATATTATCAATTTTGGATCCTATTTGATATGGAGTCGATAGAGAAGTGCTGAAACATCAGGTTTTGTAGAGCAAGTCGTTGTACTTTTTGAGTTGCCACGCCTGAAATTATTTATGCGCCTTTTGTCTCTCTTTTTTAAACTTTCTTTCAATAATGTTTTTGACTAGTTAATATTAAAGAGATCATTATTTATAAAATGTCATAAAATCATCTTTAGATATAGTACTAATAAAGATATTNAAATAATTTGCTTTTCGATATTATCAATTTTGGATCCTATTTGATATGGAGTCGATAGAGAAGTGCTGAAACATCAGGTTTTGTAGAGCAAGTCGTTGTACTTTTTGAGTTGCCACGCCTGAAATTATTTATGCGCCTTTTGTCTCTCTTTTTTAAACTTTCTTTCAATAATGTTTTTGGGTAAAATATGCTATGATATGTGGCCGTCTAAAAAAGGGATACGTGGAACCCAAGATAGGGGGATGGCCAAAGACCGGAAGCAACTGTTTCGTTTGTCACCGGAAAGAATAACGCTCATAAAGATGTGATAAATGCTCTTCGCTCGGTAGCATTTAATAGAAACTATTCCATTGCATTAAGAGCAATTACCTGTTATAGAAAATTTGGCATATATGTTCACTGTTACATCTTCAACAATGTCCCTCATAATTGACATTAAAGAAGGGAACGATCCTAAGACCTCCTTCCCTAGACATAGCTATAAATAGTGAGCTCAGTTATCATTGTAAAGGACACGAATTTTCTGGTAAACTTACCCTACATTCTATACAAAGCTTAATACCATTTTATCTTCTTACTTTTTTATTTCGTTGTTGTCGTGCCCGGAAACTCTGTTCCCGGAATTGTTGCTTCTGTTGTTTCGTCTACATAATAAGTCTAAACAGTTTGGCGCCCACCGTAGGCCTAGACAACCGTATAATTAAAATGATCCTTGCCTTTTTACTAACGTATTTTGATTATTTTGTCTTAGAAAAAATCATAAGAAATGGCAGATAACACTGTTATCAACATGCACAAACCCGAGATTCGAGGGGATCAGCCTCATTTCGAGGACTCAATCAGTGACACCCATAATAAGGGGAATGGCGTCGCACCGGTGCATGACTGGCAGTATCCTCGACATGTTTAGGAGACAACTCCCGATGATGCTAATGAGGAACATGTCGTTGACACGGTAAGGGTCTTGCAAGAGCAACATGCGATCATTCTAGGGCACTTCATGTGACAGGATAAGGTTATGACAGAGTTGAAACAGGCGCTGTTGAGAGCTTCAAATAATGCAAACAGACGAGATCTGATTCCTCCCGGGGTTCCCGCGAATCAAACAACGCCGAGAGTCGACAACAACACTCCCAGGGGTGAAATTGGCTTCGATGGGGGGGGGGGGAGCGGATCCGGCCTCAATAACGAGAATGATCTTTTTAAGAGTAAAATTTTACGATTTATGAGAGAAGTGAACGCCTACATGGACCATATCCGGGCGCGCCACCAATGCTGAAGGGTCCGGACTCGAAAAAGTATACTCAATTGCCATACAAGCCTAGTGCGGCACCAGAGTTAATCCCGAAATGGTTAAAAATGCCTGAGGTGACAAAGTATAACAAAACTTCAGAATCCCATGAGCATATTACCACCTACACAACGACAGTAAAGGAAAATGATTTAGCTCCTCACGAAATTGAATCTGTGTTGCTAAAGAAATTTGGAGAAACCCTCACGAGGGTAGCCTTGACGTGGTATTCGTTGTTACCCCATCATTCCATAGACTCAATTGAAATGCTCGCGGATTCTTTCATCAAGGCTCATACCGGGGCTAGAAAAGTACAGGCCCAAAAGGCCGACATATTCAGGATTGCGCAAGGAGAGGTCGAGCTGCTACGAGAGTTCGTTACCCGATTCCAGAAGGAGAGAATGTTGCTCCCGGCTATCTCGGATGAATGGCTGGCTGAAGAATTCACCAAGGGATTGAATCCGAGGAGTTCAGACGCTTCCCGAAAATTGAAGGAAAGCCTACTCGGGTTTCAAGCAACAACTTGGGCGGATGTCTACAACCGGTACGAATAAAAAATAAGGATCGAAGATGATCAGGTTGGTTTTCCGCCGTCGACCAAAGGACGAGAAAAGAACATGAAAAATCAAAGGATGATTATGACGTGGACAGACGGACTTCGAGGGTTTGGTTTTTGCCCTACGAACGAACCGAATTCCGCAGCAAAGGTTTCCGGACAGCGGACAGGGTTGCCGTTGACAGGAGGACTGATCGCGGTTGGAACAATTGATCACTGCCGGATAAAAAAGCATCAGGGTCACAGGATCCTTCTTACCCCAAGTTATCGGAATACAACTTCAACGTCAGTATAGTGGAGTTGGTGTCGGCCATGAGAAACATCAAAGAAGCACGGTTCCCAAAACCGATGAGATCTGATCCCAGCCAGAGGGTGCCCAACTTGTAGTGTGAATACCATGGGACGAATGGCCACCGAACAGGGGACTATCGAAACCTCCGGGAAGAAGTGGAAACATTATTGAAGAATGGTCACCTCAGAGAATGCTTGAGTGATTGAGCTAAGAACAATTATGGTCATAACCAGGACAACATGGAACCCTCGAAATCAGGAGAAGATCCCCTGCGTCAAACAATCAACATGATTTTCGGAGGGAACGAGATTAACGGATTAACGGGGTCACCTTTTTAGCTGCAAAGAAGATGAAAGTATTAATAACGCATAGCAAAAGGCTTCGGGAAGACGATATCACTTTTACGGAAGAGGACGCAGACGGATTGCTGCTACCATACAACGAAGCACTGGTAATTTCTTTAAATGTGCTATATTTTAATATTAAACATGTTCTAGTGGATCCAGAAAGTTCGGCTAATATCATACAACGGAGAGTATTGGGGCAAGCTAAACTTGCCAGAAGCATTATTTCGTCCACAAAGCTCCTCGCTGGATTCAACCTCGCAAGTGTGACAACCCGGGGAGAAATTTTATTACTCATGAACGCTGAAGGAGTAATAAAAACAACTCTTTTTAAAGTGGTAGATGGTGATATGGGATGCAACATAATTCTAGGAAGGCCATGGTTGCATGAAATGAAAGTTGTACCATCAATATATCATTAACTGTTGAAGTTTCCAACGCCCGAAGGAATTAAGCAGATAAGGGGTGATCAACCGGCGGCAAGGGAGATGAATGAAATTTCGGTCTCTAGTAGCAAAGGAAAGGAACATGTGGCATAACAATTATAGGGACCGGCACCTACTCCTGAACTAGATGAAGTTAGCCCGGGGCAGAGGCGTCAGAATATTATCAGGTGCCGAGATATTTTCAAGTTCCAGAAGAGACCGATGCAACGAAGTCCACAGCAGAAGACCTGGAGCAAGTGGCATTGTTCGAAAAATTACTAGAAAGGATATTCCACTTGGGGACAGGATTGCACCCAGAACTCAGGTCTGACTTTATTAAATTCCTTAAATCTAACACCAATTATTTTGCATAGTCGCATGAGGATATGAAAGGCATCCCGACAGAGGTTGCTATACACAGGTTAAGCTTGGATCCCAACATACCTCCGATAAGACAAAAGAAACTCCCGATTGCCAAAGCCAAGAATAAATTCGTCAAAGAAGAGGTAACCCGCTTACTTAATATCGGTTTGATCCGAGAGGTAAGATATTCAGACTGGCTAGCCAATGTAGTAGTAGTTCCTAAGAAGAACAATAAGTTTCGCATGTGTGTAGATTATAAAGATCTTAACAATGCGTGACTGAAAGACTCGTTCCCATTGCCAAACATCGATCAAATGATTTATGCCACGGCCGGGCACGATTTAATGAGTTTCCTCGATGCTTATTCCGGGTACAACCAAATTAAGATGAAACTAGAGGATCAAGAAAAGACTTCATTTGTAACGAATTTTGGTATATATTGCTACAATGTGATGCCCTTCGAGTTGAAAAACGCTAGAGCCACTTATCAACGGCTCGTGAACAAGATGTTTGAAAATCAGATAGGAAAAACTATGGAAGTTTATATAGACGATATGCTCGTTAAGTCTTTAAATGCAGGTGACCATCTTAAACATCTACAATAAACTTTCGACATCCCAAGGAAGCATAATATGAAACTTAATCCCGAGAAATGCGCGTGCGGGGTCAGCTCTGGTAAGTTTCTAGGATTTCTGGTATCACAAAGGGGAATTGAGGTAAACCCCGATAAGATCAAGGCCATAGAAGACATCCCGAACCAACTATTAAATGTAAAGGAAGTCCAAAGGCTTACCGGGAGATTGGTAGATTTGAGCAGGTTCATTTCCCGGTCATCAGAAAAGTGTCATCGATTCTTCGCACTGCTCAAAAAGAAAAATAATTTTGAATGGAACCCAGAGTGCCAACAGGCTTTGAGGGATTTAAATAAGTACTTGTCAAGCCCTCAATTGCTTTCAAAACCAAAAGAAGGTGAAGCGTTGCTAGTTTATCTCGCGGTCTCGGAAGTTATGGTAAGTGCAGTTTTAGTCCGAGAGAACGAAGGGCTAGAATTGGCTGGGGGACTTGACTCTGAGGTCGTCAAAATCAAATGCGACTCATAATTGGTGGTAAATCAGGTCTACGGAATCTTCGAGACCAAAGAGAGCGCATGCAACAATACATGGTAAAGGTTCATGCTCTGTTAGCGCGATTCCGGGAGTGGTCAATTACTCTTATCCCAAGGGAAGATAACGTAGAATTAGACGCATTGGCAAACCTAGGATCATTGACGAAAATAAAGGGATCGGAGTCCGGGATGGTAGTACAACTGATGAACTCAGTTCTGGATACAGATGGTTACTATGAGGTAAATTCGACTAATTTGGTCTGGGAATAGAGAAATGAAATCATCGACTACCTCGAACACATGAAGCTACCTGAAGTCCCCAAAGCATCCCAGGCGCTACGCGCCAAAGCAGTGCGATATAGCTTCAAGAGAGGCCAATTGTATAAAAAATCTTTTCAAGGCCCGATATTTAGGGGCATCCGAAGCTAACTATGTCATGAGAGAGGTTCGCAAAGGGATATGCGGCAACCACTCGGGCACAGATTCCTTAATGCTGAATTTGATAAGGGCAGGATATTATTGGCCCCCATGGAATAAGACGCCCAAAGACTTCGTACAAAAATGTGATAAGTTCCAATGCTATGCACCACTGGTGCCTCAACCAGCAGAACCCTTACATTCGGTTCTGTCCCCATGGTCGTTCATGAAATGGGGGGTAGACATCATCGGACCACTGCCACCGGCTCCCAAAAAGGTAAGATTTCTTTTAATTTTGACTGACAATTTTACTAAGTGGGTGGAAGTAGGTCCTTATCAGAAGATCGGAGAATGTGAAGTGGTGAATTTCTTATGGGAAAATATAATTTGTAGGTTCGGAATACCAAAAGAGATAGCATGCGACAATGGGCCACAGTTTATCGGTGCAAAAGTTATAAAGTTTCTCGAAGATTTAAAAATAAAGAGGTTCACATCTTCACCCTATCATCCGATCGCAAATGGTCAAGCGGAATCAACGAACAAAGTGATTATTCAAAACCACAAGAAAAGGTTGGAAGTGGCTAAGGATAACTGGCCCGAGGAATTACTCGGAGTTCTATGGGTATACCGAACTACGGCCAAGTCGAGCATAGGGGAAACCCATTTTCCCTTGTGTACAGTGCAGAAGCTGTAATCTTGGTGGAAGTAGGGGAACCCACCTTGAGATATTTCCAGGCAGATGAAGAATCGAACAACGAAGCAATGTTAGTCAACTTGGAACTGCTCGATGAACGCAGTGACTTGGTGCATGTAAGAATGGTAGCTAAAAAGCATAGAATGGAGCGGTATTATAATCGAAGAACCAACCTCTGTTATTTCAAAGTAGGAGACTTGGTCCTAAGGAAAGTAACTCAAAACACCCGGGAGCTCAAGGCGGGGAAGCTAGGTTCAACGTGGGAAGGCCCCTACCGGGTTTCAACTATCACTGGGAAAGATTCATACGGGTTGGAAAACCAAAATGGAGAAAAGTTGCCCAACAATTGGAATGTGGCACACCTCAAAAAATATTATTGCTGATGAACATTATCCGATTGGAAAGTATGTGTTGCACTCTTTTTCCCTTCGTTTAATTTTTGTCCCAATTGGGTTTTTCTGGCAAGGATTTTAACGAGGCAGCAACAGAAAGTATACTATGAAGATAGTAGCAATAAGACCTTTAATAGCAAGGCAAACAAGCAAAGATCCACTCGGGGATGGTTATATAATCTTTTGCTCTATAGGAAATTCTCACCAGGAAGTTAAGTTTGCTATTAAGCAAAGATTACCCGATTGTTCACGAGCACAAACCACTAGAGGGTTGTTAGATAGTACTTCTCTCGATAGCATAAATTCCTAAGGGGAAGTAAAGTGTGTTACCAAGTTAAGGATTATCTAGCAATGCATTAGTGGAATCTTCGAAGATACAAGACTTCCAGTGTTCCAATTTACATTCTTCGCATTCGAACACTGGGGGGAGGGATTAATATGAGGATATGACAACAATAACTGCCACGTCAACCGAAAAATGAAAAATCGGAAGTATAATTGCATCATCGGGACCGACAACTGCGCTGCCTGCCCAGTAGAAAAAGTTGTACGAGTTAGCCACAAGTAATGGCAATTTCTTTTCAACATAGCAAATGCTTATGTACTTTTTGAAAATAGAAGGAATTAAATGAAATGAAATCCTTTTGTTTTTATCTTGTTTCTTGTCTGAACAATGAATTAACTTTGTCATTTGAAAGTTAAACAAGTACTTCAAATGGTAGTACTATAATGAACAGGAGACGTCCTCTTCAAGAGAACCGTAAACATAACAGGGCCCTCTCTTATAAAAACTCTCACATTAAAGGGTTGGTTCCGGAAGAATTTATGCCCGAAATCAAAATACCTTCGGAAAAAGATACACCAGAAGCCGTATACGAAAGGATGCAAAAAAGTAAACTTGCATAAATACTTATTAAATCCCTCATGAAAAAGGGTCATTGCCAGAGCCAAAAATAATTTTGGGGAAAATACACCCGAGGCTTCAAATAATAAGACGCAAAGCAAAATATCTTGAGTAAATTTCTTAAGAAAAAGGAAGAAAATGCAAATATTAAAGATTCAACGAAAGGAGGACTCAAACAATACTTGAGCAAAGGATGTTTTTATTTACAAAAACATGTCAAAACGGCATAGGTACAAGAATTGGAAAAAAGAAACGAAAAGCTAAACTGTAGTATCTCCGGAACCAGGAGGAAGAGAAGTGTCCGCACCCCGTGGAGAAGTAGATGAACCCACCGATGGCTCAATATTTTCACTAGTTTGGCCTTCAGCATCATCATCCTTCGATTCTTCTTCAGTTCCCGAGAACTCAAAACCAGAACCAGAAGGACCAGGTGCATTGGACCTTGCTGGGAGTCCACTTTTAGCAGATAACTCAAGCTCACAGGCCTTAGCATTTTCGGCATCAAAATCAATGACACCAGCTTTGACCTCTTCTAAGGCTTTTCTCCTCATATTGTACATAGCATAAGTTTTATCAACAACGAGGGAAGCCGCTCGGCGCTTAAGTTCTTCTTTGAGTTGGGTTACCTCAGCAGAAAGGTGTTTCCGAGCGGACCTAGAAGATTTAAGGCTAACATCAAGGTCACGGAAAGTTGAACTAAAAAGCCTATTATGCTTGATAGTTTTCATCTACTTCTCTTTCAACTAGGTGTGTTTCTCCCCCGTAGCATCAAGCTCTTCAATTTTGGAGTTCAAAGTTGCCTCTAAGTTGGTCAATCTTTCAGTGGAGATAGCCTCGCATTTGGTGGCAACAAGAACGACGTTATGTACTTCAGCCTATTTGGCCCTGGCTTTGTCAAACCTAATCCTCAACGGGCCAATTTCTTGGCTAAGGATTACCACTTCTTGCTCGCTTTACTGCAAACGAGCCTCCAATACAACATCCTCAACAACTTTGGCTTCCAGTTTCGAAAGGCGAGCGACATGTTGCTCTTGCTCTACCAAAAGCTGATCCCGTGCGGAGGTAATCTCTTCCTTTTCATGAATCAATCTCTGAAGGCCCTCGGAAGCAAGAAAGTAGGCTTACAAAGTAAGAAGGGTAAAATTCAGGATATGTTCATACCCAAAAATAGAAGGATAAATAAAGGAAGAAAGGAACATACCATTGCGGCATTGTGCATGGCGTTGTTCAACAAATACTCTCCCGAGAGTGCCTGAATCGTTTTCCAGTCTTTCTATGAAGCCAAAGGCTTTAGATAATTAGCAAGCTCCACTGGCCGGGATAGCAAGTTGCATCCGGTAGAGACCGAAAGAGTAACATTCCTCCTCCTTTGTGGATCTTCAGAAGGCAGCATAATTTTGCCCCAAATTCCCATGAACTAGGGACTGTGGAAGAGGAACACCTTCTTCGTGGTCAGGTGTGACCTGTGGAGATGATGTAGCAATTGTTGGGGGAAGAGTGGATGAAGATGGAAGTTATTTAGCAGTTGTTGGCATTGGTGAAGATGGAGATGAAGCTGGTAGAGTTGAAGAGTGAGAAGTAGCTGCATCAAATGCAGTGCTGGTTGTTGGATGCTCGCCAACCAAAGACGGCAGGGATCCGGTACTCAGCCCCGCAGTACTGGGCACAATAGTTGGGGCCCGAAAATGGGAGTGGATATTATCTACTAAATCAAACTCTCCCAAAAGTGCCGAGGCATCGTACTTGGTTGGTGTAACTATCTCAACATGTCGAGCATCCTTTTGAGATGATAAGGATCATCATCTTCTATGTAGAGAAGCTCCTTCATCACTAGCTTCTTCATCATCGTCGATCATCATGGTGTCTATAACCGGCCTGGAAGGAGGACCAATTACCATAGCTACCGGAGATGACTCGGGGGCATCAGTCCTCGCCCTCTTATTCTTTTCCCCGGACGCAAAAGAGCGTCTTCTCTTTGGTTGTTTGTCTTTTGGCCGGGGATTCCGTAAAGAAACATCATTTGCTCCTAAAGCAAGCCCAGAGACACCTGTTTGAGTAAGCGCCTCCTGGAGCAGCCTCGTTGCATCAGCAGGATCAGCCAAGACATATTCATCGGGAACAGAAACAGAGCTCGCGAGTAGACCTAATTACATAGACAAGTTAGAAGGGATTAATCAAGTTCTTCACATGAAAAATTGAAACACGGTGAGTTTGAATTACCATGATACTTGGCCTTCCACCCGTATTTAGGGGCCAGTTCTTTCCACAAGCGAGTCTCGGGTGTCGTAATGTCCAAGATCTTTTGTACCCACCGATCCAAACCTTCAATCACCGGTGGGATCCATCGAGTTTTTAAAATAGGCGAAGGATAGAGGATCAATACGACTATAGAAAAATATTAAGTGAAAGGAAATATTAAACAAAGAGCTTACGAGTGCGGTTCCAAGCGGTCGGAAAGGATGAAATCGTTACCGGAATGATGTCATTGGTGGCAGCTGCAACAAACAGTTCCATCCACCCATGGTCGTTGTCATCATCCATACTAGACAACAGAGCATGGTGTCCATGCTTGCAAAGGTTTGTCATTCCCCCGCCGAAGATTTTGGGATAATAGAGATTCATCATATGAGCTAATGTTAGCTCCTCTCCAGTCTCCTTGCATAAATGTCGAAGGCAAGCAACCGTCCTCGACATAGAAGGACTTAGTTATGCCAAACACACTTGGTAGCGGAGGCAAAACTTCACAATCACGGAGTCAAGTTCTCTGCTCAAACAGAACGCACCCAAAGTAAAGGGATACGTGTAAAAATATGTCCTTGGGTAGTGTGATTCGCTCTAATAGATAAGGAGCAATAATATGCAAGTCATGGAAGCGGCAGTCTTCCTTCACAACAGGAATGCTAGGAGGACGTATGGAAGAAAGATACCTATTGACGGCCCATGTACAAGAGTTAGCAGTAGGGAATTTCATTTCAAAGTCTTTTGTGGTAATAAGACTTCTAGGGATGATGGAACCCACTATTGGAGGAGCGGAGTCCTCGGCCTTGTTCTTGCTCTTTGAAAAACCGGTACGCTTTGAGGAAGAAGCCATTATATGGAAGAAGGAGAAGATTTTTTATTTGAAGAAAATTAGAGAAAAGATAAAGAGCAAGATGCAAGTTAGATAAGGGAAGCTTGAAAGATTATGAAGTATAAGGGAGAAGGTTGATACATATAAGTAAAAGTGTTGGCGGCTAAATTTATGGTCATGATTACCTCGATAAACGATAAAAGTTGTGTTAAATCATGGGATGACGCGTGTTTGGGGCATTAAATATGGAGAGATGTGCGTCTAATCAACAGTCAGAAGCCTTCAGAGGGAATTATAGTAATTCCCACCAAAAGAGTGTTTCTACCAGCTTCCCGGTAACACAAAGATATGTCACCAAAAAATAGGGGGACTATCTATATAGGGTAAAATATGTTATGACACGTGGCCGTATAAAAAAAGGACACGTCTTAAAATACCGGAGGCAATTGTTTCATTTGTCACCGGAAAGAATAACGCTCATAAAGATATGATAGATGCTCTTCGCTCGGTAGCATTTAATAGAAAATATTCCATGGCATTAAGAGCAATTAGGCGTTACAGGAAATTTGACATTTATGTTCACCGTTAAATCTTCATCATATCCCTCATAATTGACATTAAAGAAGGGCACAATCCTAGGACCTCCTTCCCTAGACATAGCTATAAATAGTGAGTTCAGTTATCATTGTAAATGACACAAATTTTCTTAGAAACGTACGCTACATTCTATACAAAGCTTAATGCCATTTTATCTTCTTACTTTTTGATTTCGTTGTTGTCATGTTTGGAAACCCTGTTCCCGTAACTGTTGCTTCTGCTGTTTCGTGTACATCCTAAGGCTAAGTATTGCATAATTCTTCAATTATTGCAAGATCAAGTTAATTCTTTGAGTGCTTCTGTGTATGTGTCCACACCAGTGAGAGATGCTATTGTTGTAGATTGTATTTATCGTTCATGTGTGGTCACCATTGGGAGTCTTGAGACTCGTGTAGATCTTCTACTCCTCGATATGGTTGATTTTGATGTCATACTGGGTATGGATTGGCTGTCACCTTATCATTCTATATTAGATTGTCACGCCAAGACGGTGACCTTAGCCTTGCAAGCGTTGCCTCGATTAGAGTGGAGAGGGACTCTTGGCCATTCTGCCAGTAGGGTTATCTCTTATGTGAAGGCTCGGCATATGGTCGAGAAGGGATGTCTAGCTTATTTGTCTTATGTCCGCGATTCTAGCACGGGGGTTCCTTCCATGGATTCAGTGCCAGTTGTTCATGAGTTTCTAGAGGTGTTTCCTGTAGACGTGTCGGGGATGCCACCTGATAGGGACATTGATTTCTACATTGATTTGGCTCCGGGCACTCAGCCCATTTCCATTCCGCCATACCGCATGGCCCCACCAGAGTTGAAAGAATTGAAGGAACAATTACAAGATTTGCTTGATAAGGGCTTTATTAGACCTACTGTCTCGTCCTGGGGTGCACTTGTGTTGTTTGTGAAAAATAAAGATGCATCGATGAGGATGTGTATAGATTATCGGCAGTTGAACAAAGTCACCATCAAGAACAAGTACCCATTGCCAAGGATTGATGATTTATTTGATCAGCTTCAGGGTGCCCAGGTATTTTCGAAGATTGATTTGAGATCTAGCTACCATCGGTTGAGGATTAGGGCATCCGATGTCCCTAAGACAGCTTTTCAGACTCGGTATGGGCATTATGAGTTTCTAGTTATGTCATTTGGGTTGACAAATGCCCCGACAGCATTCATGGATTTGATGAACCGGGTGTTCAAGCCCTACTTGGATTCCTTTGTGATTGTGTTTATTGATGATAACTTGGTCTACTCCCACAGCCGAGAGGAGCCGGAGCAGCACCTTCGGATCGTTCTTCAGACTCTGAGAGATAGCCAGTTATATGCTAAGTTCTCAAACTGTGAGTTTTGGTTGAGTTCAGTTGCTTACTTGGGTCACGTTGTATCAGTAGAGGGTATTCAGGTGGATCCTAGGAAGATTGAGGCAGTTCAGAACTGGCCTAGACCCACATCAGCTACAGAGATTCGTAGTTTCCTGGGTTTGGCGGGCTACTACCGTCGATTTGTGGAGGGGTTTTCATCCATAGCAGCCCCGTTGACCAGGTTGACCCAGAAGGGTGCCCCATTCAGGTGGTCAGATGAGTGTGAGGCGAGCTTCCAGAAGCTCAAGACAGCTTTGACTTCGACACCGGTATTGATGTTACCCACAGGTTCAGGATCTTATATAGTATATTGTGACGTATCTCGTATTGGTATGGGTGCAGTATTGATGCAGCGTGGCAAGGTTATTGCATATGCTTCGCGGCAGCTGAAGGTTCATGAGAAGAATTACCCTATTCATGGTCTAGAGCTGGCAACCATTGTTCATGCACTGAAGATTTGGAGGCACTATCTTTATGGCGTGCCATGTGAGGTATTCACGGATCATCGGAGGTTGCAGTATTTGTTCAAGCATAAGGAACTCAATTTGAGGTAGAGAAGGTGGTTGGAGCTATTGAACGACTATGATATCATCATATTATATAATCCCGGGAAGGCCAATATGGTAGCCGATGCTTTGAGTAGAAAGTCAGCTAGTATGGGTAGCCTTGCTTATATTCCAGTTTGTGAGAGACCGCTTGCATTGAATGTTTAGGCCCTGGCCAACCAGTTCATGAGGTTGGATGTTTCTGAGCCTAGCGTGTTCTAGCTTGTACAGTCACTCGGTCTTCTTTATATAAGCGCATCAGAGAGCGGTAGTATGATGATCCTCATTTACTTGTCCTTAAGGACACGATGCGGCACGGTGATGCCAAACAGGTGCTTGTGGGGGAAGATGGAGTTTTACGAATGCAGGGTCATATTTGTGTGCCTAATGTGGATGGGTTTCGTGAATTAATTCTTGAGGAGGCCCACAGTTCCCGGTATTCTATTCATCTGGGCACTGCCTAGATGTATCAGGACTTGCGGAAGCATTATTGATGGAGGAGGATAAAGAAAGACATAGTTGCATATGTAGCTCGGTGTCTACATTATGAGCAAGTAAAGTACGAGCATCAGACACCTAGTGGTTTGCTTCAAAAGATAGAGATTCTTGAGTGTAAGTGGGAGCGTATCACTATAGATTTTGTTGTTAGACTCCCACAGACTCAGAGTAAGTTCGATGCAGTTTGGGTCATTGTGGACAGGCTGACCAAGTCAGCGCACTTCATTCCTATGGCAGTTACCTATTCTTCATAGCGGTTGGGAAAGATTTACATTCGTGAGATCGTCCGTCTTCACGGTGTGCCTGTGTCTATCATTTCTGATCGAGGCATGCAGTTTACCTCGCACTTCTGGAGGGCAGTACATCGTGAGTTGGGTATGGGGGTTGAGTTGAGCATAACGTTTCATCCTCAGACGGTCGGGCCGCGCGCACTATTCAGATCTTGGAGGATATGCTCCGTGCTTGTGTTATAGACTTTGGAAGATTGTGGGATCAGTTCTTTCCCCTTGTAGATTTCGCCTACAACAACAATTACCAGTCAAGCATTCAGATGGCTCCCTATGAGGCATTATATGGTAGGCGATGCCGGTCGCCAGTTGGGTGGTTTGAGCCGGGAGAGGCTCGGTTGTTGGGCACAAACTTAGTACATGATGCCTTAGATAAGGTCAAGATTATACATGATCGACTTTGCACAGCTCAGTCCAGGCAGAAGAGTTATGCCTACAGCAGAATTCGTGATGTTGCATTAATCGTCGGGGAGAGAGTGTTACTTCGGGTATCACCCATGAAGGGTGTAATGAGGTTTGGAAAGAAGGAAAAGTTGAGCCCTAGGTATATTTGACCTTTTGAGATTCTTAAGAGATTGGAAGAGGTGGCTTATAGGCTTACATTGCCACTTAGTTTAGCAGTTGTTCATCCAGTATTCCATGTTTCCGTGCTTCGAAAGTATCACGGCGATCCGTCCCATGTGGTAGATTTCAGCTCTGTCCAGTTGGACAAGGATTTGACTTACGAGGAGGAGCCGGTGGCTATTCTAGCCCGACAAGTTTGCTAGCTGAGATCAAAGAGTTACCCTTCAGTTCGAGTGCAATGGAGAGGTCAGTTGGTTGAGGCAACTACTTGGGAGTCCGAGTCCGATATGCGGAGTAGATATCCTCACCTTTTCACCAGCTCAGGTACTTTTCTATGTCCGTTCGAGGACGAACGGTTATTTTAGAGATGGAGAATGTGATGACCCCAAAGGTCATCTTATGTTTAGAACTCGAATCTGCGCTCTTAAGCTTTAAAATCTCTTTTTTACCCTCCTCGATTTGTGTGCACAGTCCGGGCGTGTTTCCAGAAAACTTTTATGTTGAAAATTGATAAAAATAAGACATTTTGCCTTAAAAATTGATTTTAGTTTACTTCGGTCAATATTTTTAATACACGAGCCCGGATTCGTGTTTTGATGGTCCCGATGGGTCTGTATTGAATTATGGGACCTGGGTATATGCCCAGAATCGAATTCGGAGGTCCCTAGCTCGAGTTATGAATTTTTGATGAAAAATAAAAGTCTTAAAATTAATTATTTTTAAGAATTACTTGATGTTTGGCCTTGTTGATACCGGGTCCGTATTTTGGTTCAGGAGCCCGGTATAGGTCTAGTATAATGACGTGATTCGGACATCCAGTTTAGAAGTTAGAAATCTTAAAGTGTTCTTTAGAATTTTATTTGATTTGGTGCTAAATTCGTAGTTCTAGGTGTTATTTTGGTGATTTGATCGCGCGAGCAAGTTCGTATGATGTTTTTAGACTTGCGTGCATGTTTGGTTTCGAGCCCCGAGGGCTCGGGTGAGTTTCGCATAGGCCACGGGATGTTTTCGACTTTGGAAAGTCTGGTTTTCTGCAGATTCTGGTGTTCTGGCATGTCCTTCTTCGCGTTCGCAAAGGTCCTCTCGCGAACGCGAAGAGTAAACTGATGAGGCCGGAATTTTCTTCTTCGCGAATGCGAACGCTTGGTCGCGAACGCGAATCGATGTGGGAATTACATTTTGTGAATGCGACAAGCTCATCGTGAACGCCTAGTATTAGGCACTGGGGGGGTCAGCTTTTCCTTCATCGTGAACGCGAGCAATGTCTCACAAACGCGAAGGCCAGGGGGTAGCCTACGCGAACGCGAAAACTGTCTCGCGAACGCGAAGGCTTGGCAGCCAATGCTCTTCGCGAACACTACAGTGGCCTCGCGAACGCGATGCACACTGTCGCCCAGCACTTAAAACAGAATCCAACATGGGATTAAGCCAGTTTTCCCAATTTTCACAAAACAAACGGGCTAGAGGCGATTTTCAAGATTTATTTTCTTTCCCAAAGTGTTGGTAAGTGATTCTAAACCATTTTCTTTCAATTACCCATTACAGTTTATAAATTATCAACCTAAAATCTAGAGTTTTCATGGTAGAATTAGGGGTTAGGGTAGAAACTAGGGATTTCGAATTTGGGGATTTAGACCTCAATTTGAGGTCGGATTCCAAAACCAATAATATATTCGGGCTCGGGGGTGAATGGGTAAATGGACTTTGGTCCGAACCTCGGGTTTTGACCAAGCGGGCCCGGGGTCGACTTTTTGACTTTTCGGAGAAAAATTTGGGAAATTTAATTTATGAAATATAATTGATTCCTTTACCAATATTTGATATTATTGAGTCATTTTTGAATAGATACGAGTGATTTGGAGGTAAATTCTAGAGGAAAAGTTGTGATTGAGAATTAAGTGGCCTTCGAAGCGAGGTATTTTTCATGTTTCTTCCTTTTTTCTTATATTGTCTCTTTCCTATGCCTAATTGCTACGTGTTTATACTAATGTTGTTAAATTGATCGTTCTTATCATGTTTACGGATTTTCTGGTGATAATTGAGAATTTATTTCGAAGTTGAGAATGATATTGTGGAACCAAATGTTGAAGTAAGGCTTGTACTTGTTATTCTATCTTCCTGTTGTTATTTATGCATTGTATTATGGTAAGGGAGAGTGTTAATGCATGAAGGGGCGATGCTGTGCCATATTGTGAGTGTTAATGCACGAAGGGTGATGCCGTGCCATATTGTGAGTGTTAATGCACGAAGGGTGATGCCGTGCCATATTTTGAGTGTTAATGCACGAAAGGTGATGTCGTGCCACATTATGAGAGTTAATGCACGAAGGGGGATACCGTGCCGTTTCTATTGATTTGTGGTGAGATTGAGAGTAACAACACAAAGGGTGATGCCGTGCCATATTGTGAGTGTTAATGCACGAAGGGGGATACCGTGCCGTTTCTATTGATTTGTGGTGAGATTGAGAGTAACAACACAAAGGGTGATGCCGTGCATTTTTTCTTTACTGTATTCGTGTTCCTGTTGATTCATAATATATTGGTTGTTCCAGTTATCATTCTACTGTAGTTCTTTATCTCGTATTTCCCCTAGCATGTTTCCCCGTCCCGATATGTCCTGTCTATTTCTTCATTACTGTTATTTGTATATACATTGTTAAACTGTACAAGCTGATTTATATGTGCCTTGCCTTAGTATCGTCACTACTTCGTCGAGGTTAGGCTCGAAACTTACCAATACATGTAGTCGGTTGTACTGATACTGCACTCTGCACTTTCTGTGCAGATTTTGGTACCGACTCGGGTTGATCGAGATTTTGCTATTGGACCGCTATCCGACGACTCAAGGTAGATCTGTCGGCGTTCACTGACCTTGAAGTCCCCGTCTATCTTTTCTGTTATATTGTTTCTTTCATTCCTACAGTTATATTCCTTTCAGACTATTACTTGTAGTAAATTCTAGAATGCCCGTAAATTGTGACTCCAGATCCGGGTGGTAGTAATTGATACAGTCTTTATATTATTCTGTACTTATTATATTTCATCTTAGCTACTTATTGTTATGTACTTAATGGAAATAAAGATTTGGTTTAATGATTCTCTAACGTTGGCTTGCCTAGCAAGTGAAATGTTAGGCGCCATCACGGTCCCAACATGGGAATTTCGGGTCGTGACAGCCTTACATCGCAGAAGCAAAATATGAAGGGACATGGAAATGGTCACAGGTGCGAAGAAATTCTCGCACCTGTGGGATCGCAGAAGCGAGAAAAGAAGATGCAGAAGCGGAAGCTGACAGCAGTGGGTGTGATCGCAGAAGCGATCATTTTGTCGTAGAAGCGACATCGCAGATGCGAGATTTCTTCCGCAGATGCGAGATTCGGCTGGGCAGTGTACTGTGGGGCTTCGCAGATGCTCATTTTGGCTCGCAAAAGTGAGTCCTCATATGCGACAAATCTGCCCGCTGGTGCAAAACTGCGGAGTAACTTAAGGACCAAAGAATGGTCATTTTGCCATTTTCGATTGGATTTTTGGAGCTCGGTTTTGGGGCGATTTTGGAGGAGTTCTTCACGACTTCAACTTGGTTAAGTATTATATATCCGAAAAGGATTATATTTTATAAATTCATGGTTATATTCATCATTTAATTCGGATTTAAATGGAAGAAATTGAGATTTTTGCAAAATCTTTCAAAAATGATAATTTTAGATTTAGAGGTCGATGCGTTATCGGAATTTGATAAAATTGGTATGGTTGAACTCGTATCGGAATGGGTATTCCGATTTTATAAAAATTCTGTCGGGTTCCAAGAGGCAGGTCGCACGTTGACTTTGGTTCACTTTTTAATTCAAAATTGTAACTTTATATTTTATTATCCGGAATTGTTTCGATGAATTTTAATGAAGTTATACAATCAATTTGCATATATTTGAGCTGTACGGAGGTCAACTCAAGCAAGAAGGCTATTTTGAAATATCGGCCTAACTTCAAAAATGTTAGTATCTTGCCTAACCTTGAGTGGGAAAAATTACCCCTTAGGCTTTGAGTCTTATGTGTAAATTATGTGATTGAAAGCCGTGTACGCAAGGTGACGAGTACGTACTTGGTTTATATGTGGAAATTATATCGGTTGAAATTCGTAGACGTCTTTATGTATTAAATTGGAAAACTGTTGGAACTTAGTATGTCCTTGAATTGTCATGCCCCATTCCTTGTTTGTCGAATTTGTATTTTATATGATAATTTGGTGTTATTGTCACTTGGATTTTTATGTGAATTCCGTGTGTTGTTGATTTGATATTTTTCTTGGAATTAAATTCAATATGGAATCCTTATCTACAAATAATTATTAAATAAGTTTAAAATGAGGCATTGATTTATATTTATTAAAATTTGGATTAATGAAGGCGTTGTCCTATGCTGAGTTACTTTTTCATCTCTGTTGTTGTTTTGAGAAATTTATTGATTTGCTATATCTTTAGAATTGGTTATGGTCATTGGGCAAATTGTGATATGAATTGATTGTATTGTGTTGTCGTGATAATAGTTCGTGTAAATTATTGTGTGATTTGAGTTATTATAATTAGGATATAAGGGTGGCATTCCACTGTTGATATTATGTGGGTATAAGGGTGGCATTTCACTGTGGTTATGTGTGCTAGGATATTGTCTAGGCGGAGTGATAAGGGTGGCTATTATACGAAGTGATAAGGACGGCTATAGGAGCAATAAGAACGACTATAGGAGCGATAAGGGTGGCTATAGGAAAGACAATGGTGGTTATTGTTAGGGATGATATGTGATGATATGGGGTTATTATGTTGGTAATTGATATGTGATGATGTGGGATTATTGTGTTGGTGATTTTTATGTGATGTTGTGATTTTCATTGTGTTTATCCTTATATCTTATGCAACTTGTCTTGTTGTTTCGGTAAACTTGATAATAGTCAGATCTATGTTGAAATCGTGAGCATGTGGCTATTGTCGGGCAGCTAATGTTATATGTGATCGGGTTGCACGCCGCAGCAGATATGATTAATGCTATATGGGATCGGGTTGCACTCCGCAACAAATATAAAATATGGGCACGAGGTGTCGGGGGAAAATATGATGGTTTTTATTATTCGCACGTGAACTGACCGTGCAAATGATGATTTAAATATGGGCACGAGGTGTCGTGGTGTCAAGACCCAAATACCTAACCAGTCGTGATGGTGCCTATAGTGGAACTAGGCAAGCCGACATTCTCAATATGCTTTCAATATATAACAGAAGTGAACTAAAGTAATTAAACTAACTAAAGGTTTACATAATAACAAGGTAAAAACCCAAAAACACAAGTGCGGAATGATAGCCCGACATCGGGGTGTCACTAAATCATGAGCATATAACAACCAATCTAGAAAATAGAGTCTACTACAGTCTGTGCCAAGTGCCAATAAAGAGAGAAAATATAATAACAAAAGGAGAAACAAGGACTGCGGACACCGACAGCTACCTCGTAAGTCTCCGATAATCAGCCCGCGCACGAAACTCAGCGACCTCCAGAACCGTACACACCTGGATCTGCACATGAAGTGCAGGGTGTAGCATGAGTACAACCAACTCAGCAAGTAACAGAATTAAATAAGGAACTGAGAAGCAGTGACGAACTATAAAAATACAGATCATTTCAAAAGTTTTCAGTAAAGAGTGAACATGCTTTCAAGTCCATTGGTATAAGTCAAATCAGTTCAAGCTCAAGTAAAATAGATATAAATCTTCCAGAAATTTCACAATAACAACAGATAACAACTAAGTGCAACAATAAATAAAAGAAAGTACAGCCTCTCAAGGCAACAGTCACTCAACTCATCTCAACAGCTCATACTCTCGGCTCTCAGCCCTCAATACACATTCGCAATAGGTACCTGCGCTCACTGGGGGTGTACAGACTCCGGAGGGGCTNTGCCGCATGCAACCCGATCCAATATATCTCACTGCTCGCAGCTCGGCACTCAGGATGTATCTCAGTCACTAACCTCTCCAGCCCCTCGGGCTCACAGAATATCATAATAATTTTCCCAAACAGATAATACAACAAGTATCAACAAGAAATGAGATGGAATAGTGATATAACATACAAGTAAGACTGTGACTGAGTACAAAACAACAATTAGCAGTCAATTCAACACGTATTCGACCACTGCGGGTCCTAACAGTGATATCATATGGCCTAAGCATGATTTCTAACATGAAAGGAAGTCAATTGCTCAAAAATAAGGAAAAACAAGTAGTCACAATGGCTATTCGACTTTACAGTCTAACGGGACGGACCAAGTCACAATCCCTCACGGTACACTCTCACACGCCCGTGACCTAGCATGTGTGTCACCTCCAAATATTCACATCATACAAATTCTCGGGATTTCATACCCTCAAAACCAGATTTAAGACTGTACTTNTTCGCAATAGGTACCTGCGCTCACTGGGGGTGTACAGACTCCGGAGGGGCTCCTTCAGCCCAAGCGCTNACTTATCTCAACCGCGCAGAAATCCTACTCTGAAATGCCTTTGCCCCTCGAATCAATCTCCAAACGCTCTGAATCTAGCCATAAGTAGTACGAGATAATCAATATTGGGTAAAAGGATCAATTCTACAAGAAAACTACTAAAATATAGCCCAAAATCTGAAATTAGCTCAACCCCCCCCCCCTCGGGACCACGTCTCNGTCAATTGCTCAAAAATAAGGAAAAACAAGTAGTCACAATGGCTATTCGACTTTACAGTCTAACGGGACGGACCAAGTCACAATCCCTCACGGTACACTCTCACACGCCCGTGACCTAGCATGTGTGTCACCTCCAAATATTCACATCATACAAATTCTCGGGATTTCATACCCTCAAAACCAGATTTAAGACTGTACTTATCTCAACCGCGCAGAAATCCTACTCTGAAATGCCTTTGCCCCTCGAATCAATCTCCAAACGCTCTGAATCTAGCCATAAGTAGTACGAGATAATCAATATTGGGTAAAAGGATCAATTCTACAAGAAAACTACTAAAATATAGCCCAAAATCTGAAATTAGCTCAACCCCCCCCCTCGGGACCACGTCTCGAAACCCAATGAAAGTCACAAAAATCGAAAGCTCATTCACTCACGAGTCTAACCATACTAAATTTATCAAAATCTGACCTCACCCTCCAAAACCCCAAAATTCACTCTCCAATTCCCAAGCCCTAATCTCCTAAATCTCACCTCAAACACTCACCAACTAGGTGTATAATCAGTGGGGATATACCATTATTGAAGATAAATAGACACAATGAACTTGCCTCAGTGATTACTCAAAAATCCCTCTCGAAATCCCCAAAATCCGAGCTCAAAAATGGTGAAAATGGTAAAAATTCTCGAAGTGTTCTATTTATAGGTTATGCCCAGACTTATCGCACATGCGACTCCATTTCCGCATCTGCAGAGTCGCATATGCGGGCGAAGCACTGCTTCTGCAGAAAAATCCCAAAACTCAGCCTCCGCCCCTGCGATCCAGTGACCGTATCTGCGGTAATCGCGGGTGCGGGAAATACATCGCACCTGCGGTTCAAACTCGCACCTGCGCCCCTCAATCCGCTTCTGCAACCATCGCAGGTGTGAGAATGCCATCGCACCTGCGTCTTTTGCCCAGGCCCTCCTTAGCCATATATGTGGCTCCTCCTTCACTTCTGCGGGCCTGCACTTGCGGTTCCCACTTTGCAGGTGCGGTTACACTAGTAGGAACAACTTCAACTGCAATTCCTCAACTCCCATCAAGTCGTTAACCATCCGAAATCACCCCAAGGCCTATGAGACCTCAACCGATCATACCAACAAGTCATATAACCCCATGCAAACTTAGTCGAACCTTTGAATCACTCAAGACAACATCAAAACATCAATTACACCCGGATTCACGCCTAAAGAACTTCTAAACTTTCAAATTCCACAAACGATGTCGAAATCTAACAAACCATGTCTGATTGACCTCAAATTTTACATACAAGTCAAAAATGACACCACGAACCTATTCCAACTTCGAGAAGTCCAATCCGACCCCGATACCAAAATTTTCACTACCGGCCAAAATGGCCAAAATTCTAACTTTCGCCAATTCAAGCCTAATTCTTCTACGGACCTCCAAATCAAGCTTAAGTCCAAAATCACCTAACGGAGCTAACGGAACCATAAAAATTCAAATCCGAGGTCGTTTACCCACAAGTCGATGTCCGATCGACTTTTCCAACTTAAGCTTCCAATTGAGAGACTAAGTGTCTCAATCCACTCCAAAACCACTCAGAACCCGAACCAACCAACCCGGTAAGACATAATACAGCTGTAAAGCACAAAAAAGCAGAAATGGGGGAAACAGAGCTATAACTCTCGAAACGACCGGCCGAATCGTTACACATAAAAATATTAAAGTGGGTTGAGACCCGTGTTACGAAAAATATGAAAGTGGGCTGAGACACGTATTTTATGATTATGAAATGAGGTGTCACATGGTGAGTTTCATTTGAAAGAATGTTATATTCGAAAGATATTTATTTGAAAGTATTATATTCGAAAGATATTTATTTGAAAATATTATATTTGAAAGATATCTATTTGAAAAATTATATTTGAAAGATATTTATTTGAAGGAAGTATATCCGAAATATATTTATTAGAAAGGACTATATTCTAGAGATTTTTATTGAAAAACTTATAGACGAAAGATGTATATTTTGAAGAACTAGATTATTAGTTGTAGTTGTGTTCATTATCTGTTTGAGCAATATTTATGGAGTTCTTGCTGCATTGCTATTTACATTAGTAGTTGATTATTGTTGCTATCGCTGCTATTTATTTTCTATTATTTTTGTATACTTTGCATAGGTTATTAGACAAGTGAGTGTCTTGACTGTACCTCGTCACTACTCCACCAAGGTTAGTCTTGATACTTACTGGGTACCGATTGTGGTGTACTCATACTACACTTCTGCACATTTTTGTGCAAAGCCACGTATTAAAGATATCGAACTCGGACAAAGTTAGAGAGTGTGATCGGAAGGACTTAAGGTAGAGCTGCTTGGTCGTCGCAGTACCTTGAAGTTTTTCCATTTTTATTGTACTGTTAACTTCTTATTCGAACAGTATTGTATATTCGATCCTCGAGATCATTCCATGTATTCAGTTAGAGTATGTGACACAGGATTACCAGTCATGGGAGGTTGTTTGAATATTTTCGTTGTTGGTTTTGACACTTGTATTAAATTATATGTTTTAAAAAAATGGCTTGAATTGTTATTATAATCGGCTTACCTAGTCTTAGAGACTAAGTGTCATCACGACGCCTGTGGTGGGATTTTGGGTCGTGACAATATGCCCAAGCTCACCTAATGTCATCTATTTTTCTCTTTCTTTTCCTTCTTTTTGTTTATTTACTTTTTTTAATTTTTCCATTTTTGTTATTATTTTTTCACTTAATTTTTCTTACTAATAAAATATTACTCTTTTTCAGCTTCTTTTTCTCAAACTTATTGTTTTCTTTTTAATTGTTTTTGCTCTTTCTAATAGCAATCTCTTACTCTTTTTCTGTCACGACCCTAAATCCACTAGTCGTGATGGCACCTAACTCAACCCGCTAGGTATGCCAATTAACCACTAACCAGTTCCAATAACATTTAATAAATCAATTAAGTAAAGAAATATCTGAATCTTATACATTTCCCAAGGACTGGTAGTACAAATCATGAGCTTCTAAGAATAAAATTTACAAAGCTAAAATGAAATAAATACATCGTCTGTTTGGAAAGTACATAAATTGAGTTTTATAGACCTAAAACTACCACGAACGAGAGGCATCTACAACCGGGATGCAGGTACATCTTCGATCCGGCTCTGGTCGATCACAGCAACGTCAACAGTCAATATCTGCACGCAAGGTGTAGAAGTGTAGTATGAGTACACTTCGCTCGGTAGTTTACGGGTGTGAGTAGCTCCGTATGATGTATTTTGACTTGTGTGAATCATCGGTTTTTGCTTTTAGGTTATTTGGGACTGATTTGGAAGATTGATTCTCAACTAGGGAGCTTTAAATTCGAAAGAGTTGACCAAGTTTAACATTTTAGCATTTGACCTCGGATTGGAATTTTGATGATTCTGTTAGGTCTGTTGGGTGATTTTGGACTTAGGAGCACGTCCGGATTGTGATTTTGAGGCCCGTAGTGGAATTTGGCTTGAAATGGCAAAAGTTGGATTTTTGCAAAGTTTGACCGGGAGTGGACTTTTTGATATTGGATTCGGATTGTGATTCTGGGAAATGGAATAGCTTCGTTATGTCATTTGGGACTTGTGTGCAAAGTTTGGCGTCAATCGGTCGTGATTTGAAAGGTTTCGGCATCGATTGTGGAAGTTTGAAGTTTCAAAGTTCATTGATTTCGAGTTGAGGTGTGATTCATCATTTTGATGTTGTTATGTGTGATTTGAGCCCTTGAGTTAGGTCTGTGTTATGTTATTGGACTTGTTTATATATTCATACGGGGTCCCAAGTGGCTCGGGTGAGTTTCGGACGAGGTTCGGATCATTTTATTGCATTTTGGATTTTTGCTAAGCTGATGGTTCTGGTGTTCCACACCTGCGACTGGTATTGTACAGGTGGGATGGTCGCAGAAGCGTTAGTGGGGTCGCAGAAGCGAGAAGAGGCTGGGTGAGGAAGACCGCAGAAGCGGATTTTTGTAGCGCACTTGCGTGCGCGCAGATGCGAGATTGGAAGCGCAGGTGCAGAAATCTTCGCAGAAGCGGAATTTGATATTCGCGGGTGCGGGGGTTGCTGGGAAAGGCTAGTTTCGTAGAAGCGAAGTTTCTACCATAGAAGCGGTGGTCGCAGATGAGACGAATTGTCCGCAAATGCGGAATCGCTAGGGCAGAAGCAATATTTATCGAGGGTTTTGGTTCTTTCTTCATGTTGCGAGCTATGGAGCTCGGATTGAGGAGATGCTTGAGGCAATTTTCAGCATATGAATTGTGGTAAGTGTTCTCTACTCGGTTTTGGTTATATTTCATGCATCTACCTTCATTTTTGGTAATTGGATTGTGAATTTTATAGAGGAAATTGGGGGTTTTGGCCTAAAGTTTCATAATATGAAATTTTGAGTTTTGAACATCGAATTGGGGTCGGATTTGAGTGAAACTAGTATGGTTGGACTCGTAATTGAATTGGTTGTTGAATTTTGTAAATTTTGTTGGATTCTGAGGTGCGGGCCCGGTTGGGCTTTTGGCCGATCTTTAGCTTTTGATTCAAGATTTGATCTTTTTTGATTGGGATTGGTTCCTTTAGCATTGTTTGATGTATTTGAGTTGTTTTTGGTTAGTTTCGAGCCGTTCGAAAGTCAGAACATGCGGGATGGCATTTTGGATCATCGCTTGGCTTGCTCAGTGCTGAAATTGCCTTCTTCGAGGTAAGTAACTCTCTAATCTTGGAGCTGAGGGTATAAAACCCCGAAATACGTGTTATGTGATTAGTGTTGAGGTGATGCACATGCTAGGTGACGGGCATGTGGGCGTGAACCATGTGAATTGAGACTCTGTTGTTACCATGGGACTGTATAGTGGTCCTACTTTATTGATATCCGTGTTTTCACCATGTGATAAAGTAGTTAAGCTGTCAATCATGCTAGATATCATATTTAGGCATTATGCCGATACTGTTTGGACCCATAGTGGTCGTTTCTTACTGTGATTTCACTTATTTCATTGATATTCCATATTCAGTCATATCCATGCATTCATATCATATCTCAGTCTCAGATATTATTTATTGATACATCATATCATTGTTGTCGGGCTAGTTTCATGACATTCTGATCCCGTGAGTGAGATTGAAGAGATTGATGACTGAGTAAGCAGAGGGCCTAAGTGAGAATGACATTTTGGGATCGAGCTACACGCCGCAACATATTATATTGATTATATTTTATATGGACCGGGTTGCAAGCCGCAACGAGCCTTAGGGCTGTATATATATATATGGATCGGGTTGCATGCCGCAACGAGCCTTATGGCTATTTATAGATTATGGGATCGGGCTGCATGCCGTAGCGATATAGCGCTTGGGCTGAAAGGAGCCCCCCGGAGTCTGCACACCCCCAGTGAGCGCAGTCGACTATATATATATGGATCGGGCTGCACGCCGTAGCGGGTATTATATAGTGTTGAGTGATTGAGTGTGCTAAACATTAAGCATAATGAGAGAGGATGCGAGACAGTGAGATTGAGTACTCTGAGAGTGTGAGTACATGATTCATCTCTGAGATACATGGGATTCGCATGCACACATGACATACAGGCATAGAGACGCATTTGTTTTCTCATGTTGTGCGGTATCACGTCATTCATGACTTTTTACACACACTGATATGTGGGCATAGAGAGGTATTTCACACTTGCTATCTGGAAAGAAAATGAAACATCTTATTTATTGTGGAAAGGATATTTGGAAAAATTACAGTTTTCAAACTTACTCGTATTTTTGGCATTTTCGGTAAAAGATTTGGGTTTTCACTAAGATACTTAAAAAGCATAACTATTTTCTGGAACTGTGAATGAACTGAGCATTTTACTTCTGAGATACAACTTTTATTACTTGTATTATACTGTTATGAATTGTTGTGGGATACTGGTATTGGACCCGACCTTGTGTTAGCTCGTCACTATTTTTAACCTAAGGTTAGGTTTATTACTTATTGAGTACATGGGATTGGTTGTACTCATACTATACTTCTGCACCTTGCATGTAGATGTTGGTTGCTGATGTTTCTGTGTTCGATGGGAGCTGGATCAAAGATGTACCTGCCTCCCGGTTGTATATGCCTCTTGTTCGTGGTAGCCTTAGAACTATAAAACTCTGTTTATGTACTTTTCAAATAGACTATGTATTTATTTCATTTCGGCTTTGTAAACTCTATTCTTAGAAGCTCATGATTTGTATTACCAGTCCTTGGGAAAGGTATAAGATTCAGATATTTCTTTACTTAATCACTTTATTAATTGTTATTGGAAGTGGTTGGTGGTTAATTGGCTTACCTAGCGGGTTGGGTTAGGTTCCATCATGACTAGTAGATTTAGGGTCGTGACAAGTTGGTATTAGAGCTCTAGGTTCATAGGTTCTACAAGTCATGAGCAAGTGTCTAGTAGAGTCTTGCGGATAGGTATGATGACGTCCATACCTATCTTCGAGAGGCTACATTACATTTAGGATATATTTCCCATCTTTCTTTCCTTATCATGCGGCATTGATTCAACTTGAAGCGTAACTCTTTGAATTCCTTCCAAACATTTGTATGCCCACCTGAGCACTCGATATCAGCTTTACATCGCTGGCTTGTGATTCTATGAATGAGGTTCGAGATGTGTATTCTGTGTTTTGGTGATGGGCCAGTCTGAAGGACTTGAGGCCAGGTTTTGACGGTAGCTTGAGCACGGAGATTTCGGTTGTGTGAGCACGTGTTTTTGGGAATTATATGTACGGTAGTGTCCCTGTTAGAGGAATTTGTGATTGGATGACTATGGGGTTAGTATGATGAGACTGCGAGATGTGTTCAGATTATTCGAATGTGACAAGAAGAGTTTACTTGAGATGTAGCAAGGACTATGGGGTGTTTGACTTCTGTCTTGATTTGGCGTATGGTCTCGAGTTATGGGTGTGTTGAGGGATCTCTCATATTGTTTAGCTATTGAGTGAAGTAGATTCTCATGTGTTATTGATGAGTTCAGAATCAAGAAGATTAAGTGATTGCATAGTAGTCGTGAATGTGGAAGGGTATAGAGAGATGTCAGTTTGAGCCAGAGCAGGCGGGTTATCTCATGCGAGGTGTCCTGATGTTGTGTGGTCCTTATGATATTTTGTAGAGAGTTATCTTTTACCAGTGAATGATATATGTTGCAATTTGAGTTTGGATCGCTTGTGGAAGTTAGCTTGACTATTATAAGTGTGAATGCAAGATTTGCAGATAATTTGAAGTATTAGAGGGTTTGCGTTACAGGAGCTCAGGAAGGATTTGGTTGAATCTCACTAGGGTATTATGGAAGTAATAGAGTATGGACATTGTGAGTTGTATGTTTTGATCTATGGATTTGAGCCAAGTGGGGGAGTCTGCTATCGACGAGTTAATTGTACGATTATGTGTTGTATTGCTTTCGGTTTGAGGTATACTGGTGAATCAGCTATGACTGCAGGGGTTGATATTGAGGATGACTCGAGTAAGGGGATTTCTGGATACGGGTTGTATTACACTCTATGGGTATATGGGAATGATAGAATGATTGAGTGGTTATTCGTGAAAGATGTAGCGTGCATGGAGTAGGAATTTGCTTGGTCGCGTTAAGGTGGGGTTACTCCTTTGGGTGTTATCGTGCTAATGGGGCACAAGTCGTTCGGTCTATTTGGTCGGTTTAATTGAGATTTGAGCAGAGTGGATGACTCTCGAGAATGGTTCTAATGGATTCAAGGTTTATATGAAGCGATTTGGAATTTTAAAGATTTGTATATGGTCAGAAACTGGGAGTTGCATTGGATGGTGTCGAGACTTATGACATTTTATATCATTGTGGATTGTACATTTCAATATCAAGAAGGTGAAGGAAACAGTTTTAGGTTCACATAAGGTCTCTTTAGAGTGGGTGTCTCGATTGTGGTGCCTTGGGGTGCTTAAGAGGGAAGTCAACGGCTTGTGGGCCTTAGGGTGTTGTGGTTTTATACTAGGGTATCTTGTGTGGTGAATTTTGGTTAAGGATCATGGTGTTCCAGCAAGGAGAAGTATCAATTTGAAGGCAATTTGGAAGGACTTGGAGAGATAGGACAGCATGGTAGTAGGTTGGATCAGCACAGTAATAGATATAATCGGTTCTTTGGGTACTTATGATGTGGCTAGTCTCTACAGGTGTTTCGTGGCAATGCTCTTGGGTTTTGGCGACCTGCGTGGCTAGGTTGAGTTAGAGAGATTCAGTTCTGATAGCTAGGTTATGTGCAAATGGGTTCGAAGAGTTCTCAATGGTTTTTACCAAGGTTTGAGGGGTATTCTTCCTGCTGGTGTGAGGAGCATGTGGTGCATAGTGATTTTCTCCTAGGTGAGATCAAATGGAAGGTTTCTGACTGAACGGGTATGTATTCTGCTTGTGACACGTAGTGGACTATGAAGTTCTCATAGTTTTCTTAGGATGGCATGGTATATGCGGTGTGTTGTGTGGGATTGAGATTTGCGTGAGCGGGGTCACAGATCAGTTTGGAAGGGAGGGTCATAGATTCGAAGGCAACATGGACGGTTTCAGATGACTAGGTAACCGATATTACTAATCAGTATGGCCTGATGATAGTATACATTTCAGAAGGGGCAATGTGTTTTGATTTATGGATACTTCATTGGTATTGCGGCACTCTCCTGGTTGATCGAATGCTGATATTCAAATTTTGCCATGCGGCACGGAAGAATTTTAGAAGTATTCCTTGTGGGATGATCGTGTATGAGAGATGTGTTAGACATTCTGGCGGTGGAGTTGGGATAAGCTATGGTGATTTGTGTGTTCTATAGATTTGGAGACTGG
>AWOL01S0064281.1:73352-93594 GCA_000715115.1 Nicotiana otophora
TGCTGATATTCAAATTTTGCCATGCGGCACGGAAGAATTTTAGAAGTATTCCTTGTGGGATGATCGTGTATGAGAGATGTGTTAGACATTCTAGCGGTGGAGTTGGGATAAGCTATGGTGATTCGCGTGTTCTATGGATTTGGAGACTGGGAGTTCTCAGGAGCGGATTGTTTCATGGTTGTGGACTGTGAAGTCATGGCCGAAGCTAGCCAGATGATAGTATGTGTTATGATTCAATCATTGTGGGCTTTCGGAGATTTATTTAGCTAATTGTGGGTGCCCGGAGTTGATTTGAGGGTCCATTGGTAGGCCCAATTAGGATGTGTATTCTACACTGAGCTGGATTTGTTGGCTCCGTACTGCTATTATTGAGGGATGTACCATTCGATTGGTGTTGAGCTTATTCGTGTTCTGATAGGTTCTGTGAGTTACTCTGTTATGCTACAAGAGGTTATGATTCGTTAGCTGTAAGGACACATGGTGCGGTTCTATTGTGGCCTTATAGCGGAATTTGAGCGAGAAGAGTATTGGGTATTGCTTGGTTGATGGCGTATTGGTCATGTTCTTTCGGGTTTTGTGTAGCATGGTGTCATTTGCTTCTCCATGGTTATGTAATGCACTTTGAGTACTTGATGTCGAATTGCGCATGGTTATTGAGTTTTAGCAGGGTGGCTTGAATGGATCAGAATTTGGATAGGGTCGCGCATTACAGCAGAGTTATGTGGAAATATAATCCTTTGTGTTAGATTCGTGTGTTATGATTACACGGTGTGTGATGGGTTCTTAGCATAGCGTTGTGGTGTTACTCGTTGAGCTTGCTGGACGGTTCTCTTATTTGAGTCATTTTCGTGATTGAGTACATCTGGAATGTTGCTTATTGGTGCACGGATTGCACGGGTTGTGGCTTTAGGTAGTATGGGTGTTGCCTGTGAGTAGAGTAGTTGGTATCCGATAAGATGAAGTCGTCAGATCTAGGATGGGTGCTATCAGATTTGATTGTGGTATATTTGGAAGGATAATATCGAAAGTTGGCTTAGAAATTTTCTATGGTTCTTGTCGAAGGAGAGGGAGCTCCACGATTGGTGGATCTGATGAATGGTTACGAGTTTCTGTGTGTTTCTTTCATCATCGGTAGTGTATGAAGATTTTAGAATAGAGTCTTGTTTGATATGAGGTTTATTACCGGCATTGGGTTGTTTTGAGCAGCTACTGTGAATAGAAATCATTGCTTTGAGCATTTGAGCTATGTGATATTTGGGTTTTGAGTATTTGAGTTATGGTTACGGCTTTTGGTACAGCTTGTTCAGACTTATGTAACGTGTAGGTTGTGAAATTCAAATCTTATAAGGAATTGCGGATGCTGGAAAATTGGATTCTAAGGCTTATGGACTATGTTGAATTGAGAAATTTCAATTATGTTGTGTTATCGGACCTATATGGGATAGGGTGACGTGAGATCACCCCCGGGTACGTGCATGGTAAGGTTATACGGCGGTTTGATGGTTTTGGGAACAACTTTTGGCACGTTCGAGGATGAACGTATGTTTAAGTGGGGGAGAATATAACAACCCGGCCGGTCATTTTGTCCTTTTAAACTTCGCTCGGTAGTTTACAGGCATGAGTAGCTCCGTATGATGTATTTTGAATTGTGTGAATCGTCGGTTTTGGTTTTCAGGTTATTCGGGACTGATTTGGAAGAATGATTCTCAACTAGGGAGCTTTAAATTTGAAAGAGTTGACCAAGTTTGACTTTTTAGCACTTGACCTCGGATTGGAATTTTGATGGTTCTGTTAGGTCAGTTGGGTTATTTTGGACTTAGGAGCGCATCCGGATTGTGATTTGGAGATCCGTAGTGGAATTTGGCTTGAAATGGTGAAAGGTAAATTTTTGAAAAGTTTGACCAGGAGTGGACTTTTTGATATTGGATTCGGATTGTGATTTCGGGAATTTGAATAGATTCATTATGTCATTTGGGACTTGTGTGCAAAGTTTGACGTCAATCGGACGTGATTTGATAGGTTTCGACATCAGTTGTGGAAGTTTGAAGTTTCAAAGTTCATTGATTTTGAGTTGAGGTGTGATTCGTCATTTTGATGCCGTTATGTGTGATTTGAGGTCTCGAGTGGGTCCGTGTTATGCTATTGGACTTGTTGATATATTCGGACGGGGTCTCGAGTGGCTCGGGTGAGTTTCGGACGAGGTTCAGATCATTTCATTGCATTATGAATTTTTGCTAAGCTGCTGGTTCTGGTGTTCCGCACCTGCGACTGGTATTGCGCATGTGTGACGACGCAGAAGCGTTAGGGGAGTCGCAGAAGTGTTAGTGGAGTCGCAGAAGAGAGAAGAGGGTGGGTGAGGAAGACCGTAGAAGCGAATTTTTGTAGCGCACCTGCGTGCGCACAGATGCGAGATTGGAAGCGCAGGTGCGGAAATCTTTGCAGAAGCGGAATTTGATATCCGCAGGTGCGGGGGTTGCTGGGCAAGGCTATTTTCGCAGAAGAGAAGTTTTTACCGCAGAAGCGATGGTCACAAATGCGATGAATTATCCGCAAATGCGGAATCGCTGGGGCAGAAGCTATATTATCGAGGGTTTTGGTTCTTTCTTCATTTTGGGACCTATGGAGCTCGGATTGAGGCGATTCTTCAGGTACTTTTCACCATATGAATTGGGGTGAGTGTTCTCTACTCGGTTTTGGTTATATTGCATGAATCTACCTTCGTTTTTGGTAATTGGATTGTGAATGTTATAGAGGAAATTTGGGGTTTTAGCCTAAAATTTCATAATATGATTTTTTGAGTTTTGAACATCAAATTGGGGTCGGATTTGAGTGAAACTAGTATGGTTGGACTCGTAATTGAATGGGTTGTTGAATTTTGTATATTTTGTCAGGTTCCAAGGTGAGGTCCCGGGTTGGGCTTTTGATTCAAGATTTGATCTTTTTCGATCGGGATTGGTTCCTTTAGCATTGTTTGATGTATTTGAGTTGTTTTTGTTTAGTTTCTAGCCGTTCTGAGGTCAGAATGCGCGGGATGGAATTTTGGAGCATTGCTTGGCTTTCTCGGTGTTGGAATTGGCTTGTTCGAGGTAAGTAACTCTTCTAATCTTGGATCTGAGGGTATAAAACCCCAAAATACATGTTATGTGATTAGTGTTGAGGTGACGCACATGATAGGTGATGGGCGTGTGGGCGTGCACCATGTGAATTGAGACTCTATTGTTCCCATGGCACTGTATAATGGTCCTACTTTGTTGATATCCATGTTTTCATCATGTGATAAAGTAGTTAAGCTGTCAATCATGCTAGATATCAAGTTTTGGCATTATGCCGATACTGTTTGGACCCATAGTAGTCGTTTCTTACTATCATCTCACTGATTTCATTGATATTTCATACTCAGTCATATCCATGCATTCATACCATATCTCAGTCTCAGATATTATTTATTGATACATCATATCATTGTTGTCGGGCTAGTTTCATGACATTGTGAGCCCGTGAGTGAGACTGGAGAGATTGATGACTGAGTGAGGCAGAGGGCCTGAGTGAGAGTTACATTTTGGGATCGGGCTGCACGCCGCAGCATATTATATTGGTTATATTTTATATGGATCGGGTTGCACACCGCAACGAGCCTTAGGGTTGTATATATATATATGGATCGGGTTGCACGCCGCAACGAGCCTTATGGCTATTTATATATTATGGGATCGGGCTGCACATCACAGCGATATAGCTCTTGGGCTAAAAGGAGCCCCTCCGAGTCTGCACACCCAGTGAGCGCAGTCGACTATATATATGCGGATCGGCCTGCACGCCGCAACGGGTATTGTACAGCGCTGAGTGATTGAGTGTGCTGAGCATTGAGCATAGTGAGATAGGATGCGAGACAGTGAGATTGAGTACTCTAGAGTGTGAGTACATGGTTCATCTCTGAGATACATGGCATTGGCATGCACACATGACATACAGGCATAGAGACGCATTTATTTTCTCATGTTGTATGGTATCACGTCATTCATGACTTTTTACATACATTGATATGTGGGCATAGAGAGGTATTTCACACTTGCTATCTGGAAAGAAAATAAAACATCTTATTTATTATGGAAAGGATATTTGCAAAAATTATAGTTTTCAAACTTACTCGTATTTTTGGCATTTTCGGTAAATGATTTTGGTTTTCACTAAGATACTTGAAAAGCATGACTATTTTCTGGAATTGTGAACGAGCTGAACATTTTACTTCTGAGATACATCTTTTATTACTTGTATTATGCTGTTATGAACTGTTGTGGGATATTGGTATTGGACCCGACCTTGTGTTAGCTCGTCACTACTTTCAACCTAAGGTTAGGTTTGTTACTTATTGAGTACATGGGGTCGGTTGTACTCATACTACACTTCTGCACCTTGTGTGCAGATGTTGGTTGTTGATGTTGCTGTGTTCGATGGGAGATGGATCGAAGATGCACCTGCGTCCAGGTTGTAGCTGCCTCTTGTTCGTGGTAGCCTTAGATCTATAAAACTCTGTTTATGTACTTTTCAAACAAACTATGTAATTATTTCATTTCGGCTTTGTAAACTCTATTCTTAGAAGCTCATGATTTGTACTACCAGTCCTTGGGAAATGTATAAGATTCAGATATTTCTTTACGTAATCGCTTTATTAATTATTATTGGAACTGGTTAGTGGTTAATTGGCTTACCTAGCAGGTTGGGTTAGGTGTCATCACGACTAGTAACAAAAGAGTATCTCGGAAATAAAAGGCTCAGTTTGTTCACGATTCCAGAAAAGTAGGCATTTCTTTTCAAGTATCTCAGTGAAAACCCATATCTTTTACCGAAAAAGCCAAAATACGAGTAAGTTTGAAAACTGTGATTTTTCCCAAAGTCCTTTCAACAATAAGTAAGATGTTTCACTTTCTGATAGCATGAGGAAAGTACTTCTCTATGCCTACAAGTCAAGATACAGGTAAAATCATAAATGTCTCCACAACTGGGTAGCAGAAGGAAATTCACCTCTATGCATGTACCACAAGTACGCATGTCAAATGCAATACATCTTGATGATGAGCTCATGTACTCACACTCTCAGAGTACTCAATCTCACTGTCTCGCATTCTCTCTCATTATGCTCATCACACTCAATCACTCAGCGATGTACAAAACCTGTTGCAGCGTGCAGCCCGATCCATATTTATATTCGACTGCGCTCACTGGGGGTGTGCAGACTATGGAGGGGCTTCTTTAAGCCCAAGCGCTATATCATTGCGGTGTGCAGCCCGATCCCATAATATATAAATAGCCATAAGGCTCGTTGTGGCGTGCAACCCGATCCATATATATATATATATATATATATATATAGCCCTAAGGCTCATTGCGGCGTGCAACCCGATCCATATACATATAATCCTCAGGCTCGTTGCGGCGTGCAACCCGATCCATATAAAATATAATCAATTTAATATGCTGCGACGTGCAGCCCGATCCCAAAATGTCACTCTCACTCAGGCCCTTGGCCTCACTCTGTCATCAATCACTCCAGTCTCACTCACGGGCTCACAATGTCATGAAACTAGCCCGACAACAATGATATAATGTATCAATAAATAATATCCGAGACTGAGATATGGTATGAAACCATGGATATGACTAACTATGAAATATCAATGAAATCAGTGAGATGATACTAAGAAACGACCACTATGGGTCCAAACAGTATCGGCATAATGCCTAAACATGATATCTACCATGATTGACAGCTTAACTACTTTATCACATGGTGAAAACACGGATATCAACAAAGTAGGACCACTATACAGTGCCATGGGAACAACAGAGTCTCAATTTACATGGTGTACGCCCACACGCCCGTCACCTAGCATGTGCGTCACCTCAACACTAATCACATAACACGTATTTCGGGGTTTCATACCCTTAGCTCCAAGATTAGAAGAGTTACTTACCTCAAACAAGCCAATACCAATGCCGAGCAAGCCAAACGATGCTCCAAAGATGCCATCTCGCGCGTTCCGACCTCTGAACGGCCCGAAGCTAACCAAAAACAACTCAAGTACATTAAACAATGCTAAAGGAACCAATCTCGATCGAAAAAGATCAAATCTTGAATCAAAACCCCAAAAATCGGCCAAAATCCCACCCGGGGTCGCACCTCGAAACCCGACAAAATTTACAAAATCCAACAACCCATTCAATTACAAATCCAACCATACTAGTTTCACTCAAATCCGACCCCAATTCGATGTTCAAAACTCAAAAATTCATATTATGAAACTTTAGGCCAAAACCCCAATTTCCTCTATAAAATTCACAATCCAATTACCAAAAGCGAAGATAGATTCATGAAATATAACCAAAACCAAGTAGAGAACATTTACCCCAATTCATATTGTGAATATTGCCTCAAGAATTGCCTCAATCCGAGCTCCATAGCTCCCAAAATGAAGAAAGAACCAAAACCCTCGATAATATAACTTCTGCCCCAGCGATTCCGCATTTGCGGATAATTCGTCGCATCTGCGGTAAAAACTTTGCTTCTGCGAAAACAGCCTTGCCCAGCAACCCCCACACCTGCGGATATCAAATTCCGCTTCTGCGAAGATTTTCGCACCTTCGCTTCCATTCTCGCATCTGCGCGCACGCAAGTGCACTACAAAAATCCGCTTATACGGTCTTCCTCACCCAGCCTCTTCTCACTTCTGTGACTCCAATAACGCTTCTGCGACCTTCGCACCTGCGCAATACCAATCGCAGGTGCAAAACATCAGAAAAAGCGGCTTAGCAAAAATCCAAATTTTAATGACATGATCCGAACCTCGTCCGAAACTCACCCGAGCCACTCGGGACCCCGTCCGAATATATTAACAAGTCCAATAACATAACACGTACTTACTCGAGGCCTCAAATCATACATAACAACATCAAAACGACGAATCAGACCTCAACTCGAAATCAATGAACTTTGAAACTTCAAACTTCTACTATCGATGCCGAAACCTATCAAATCACGTCCGATTGACCTCAAATTTTGCACACAAGTCACATTCGACGTTACGGACCTGTCCAACTTCTTGAATCGGAATCCGACCATGATATGAAAAAGTCCACTCCCGGTCAAACTTTCCAAAAATCTAACTTTCGCTATTTCAATCCAAATTCCACTACGGACCTCCAAATCACAATCTGGATGCGCTCCTAAGTCCAAAATCACCCAATGGACCTACCAGAACCATCAAAATTCCAATCCGATGTAAAATACTAAAAAGTCAAACTTGATCAACTCTTTCAAATTTAAAGCTCCCTAGTTGAGAATCATTCTTCCAAATCAGTCCCGAACAACCTGAAAGCCAAAATTGACGATTCACACAAGTCAAAACACATCATACGGAGCTACTCACGCCCGTAAACTACCGAGCGAAAGGCAAAATCTCAAAATCACCGGTCGGGTTGTTACATTCTCCCCCACTTAAACATACGTTCGTCCTCGAACGTGCCAAGGGTTGTTCCAAAAACAATCAAACCACCGTATAACCTTACCATGCACGTACCCGGGGGTGATCCCACATCACCCTATCCCATATAGGTCTGATAATAGAACATAACTGAAATTTCTTAATTCAACCTAGTCCATAAGCCTTAGAATCCAATTTTCCAGCATCCGGAATTTCTTATAAGATGTAAATCTCGGAACCTACATGCTGCATAAGTCTGAACAAGCTGTACCAAAAGCCGTAACCTTAACTCAAATACTAAAAACTCAAGAATCACATAGCTCAAATGCTCGAAGCAATGATTTCTAATCACAGTAGCTGCTCAAAACAATCCAATGCCGGTAATAAACCTCAAATCAAACAAGACTCCATTCTAAAACCTGCGTACACCACCGATGATGAAATAAACACGCAGAAACTCGTAACCATTCATCCAATCCACCAGTCGTGGAGCTCCCTCTCCTTCGACGAGAACCATAGAAAACTTCTAAGCCGACTTTCGACATTATCCTTCCAAATATACCACAATCAAATCTGATAGCACCCATCCTAGATCCGACGACTTCATCTTATCAAATACTAGCTAATCTACTGACATACCACACCAATACTATCTAGATCCACAACCCGTGCAATCCGTGCACTAATAAGCAACATTCCAGATGTACTCAATCACGAAAATGACTCAAACAAGAGAACCGTCTCGCAAGCTCGATGGGTACCACCCTAACGCGATGCTAAGAACCCATCACACACCGTAGAACCATAACACACGAATCTATCACCAAGGATCATATCTCAACATAAATCTTCCTCAATGCGCGACCCCATCCAATCAGTGATCCATATGAAATACCCCAGCCACTATGCTCCAAAATCAATAATCACGTGCAATCCAACATCAAATACTCAAAGTGAATTACCATAACCATATATAAGAAAATAACACAATGCCACACAAACCCGAAAGAACATAACCAATGCGCAACCACTCATGAATCACCCAAATACCCATCTCGCACAAATTCCCCTATAAGGCCCCAATAGAACTACACCATGGGGCACAAGCAACGAATCGCAACCCCTCGTAGCATAGAAGAGTAACTCACCGAACATATCGAAACATGAATAAGCTCAACAACAACCGAATGGCACATCCCTTAATAATAGAAGTATAGAGCCAACTAATCCGACTCGGTGTAGAATACACACCCTAATTGGGCCTACCAATGGACACCCCTCGCCCCAAAATCGACTCTGGTCACCCATAAATAGATAAATAACCCTCCAAAGGTCCACAATGACTGAATTATAACACTTAGTATCATCTGGCTAGCTATGGCCACAACTTCACAGCCGACAACCACGAAACAATCTGCTCCTGAAAGCTCTCGATTTCCAAATCCATAGAACACACGAATCACCATTTCTGATTCCATCTCCACCGCCCGAATGTCTAACACATCTCTTATACACGATCATCCCAGGAGAATACTTCTAAAATTCTTCTGTGCCATCTAATAAAATTTGAATATCAGCACTCGATCAACCAGGAGAGTGCCACAATACCAGTGAAGTATCCATAAATCAAAACACATTGCCCATTCTGAAATGTATACTCTCATCAAGCCATACCGATTAGTAATATAATTTACTTCGTCATTTGAAACTGTCTATGCTGCTTACGAATTTATGTCCTTCCCTTCATAACAGAACTATGACCTTGCACATGCAAATCTCAATCGCACACAATACACCGCGTCTACCATGCCATCCTGTGAAGAGTACAAGAATCTCATAATCAACTCTGAGTCACAAGCAGAATACATACCCGATCAGTCAGAAACCTTCCATTTGATCTCATCCCGGAGAAAATCCCAATACGCAATATATTCCTCATGCCGGTAGGGAATATTCTCCTCGAACCGTGGTAAACACCATCGAGAACTCTTCAACACCCATTTGCACACAACCAAGCTATCATAACCGAATCTCTCTAACTCAACCCAGCCACGCAGGTCGCCAAAACCCAAGAGCATTGCCACGAAACACCTGTGGAGATTAGCCACATCATAAGTACCCAAAGAACCGATTATATCCATTACTGTGCTAACCCAACCTACTACCAAGTTGTCCTATTTCTCCAAGTCCTTTCCAAATTGCCTTCAAATTTATACTCCTCCTTGCTAGAATACCACGATCCTTAACCAAAATTCACCACACAAGATACCCTAGTATAAAACCACAACGCCCTAAGGCCCATAAGCCGCTGACTTCTCTCTTAAACACCCCAAAGCACCACAACTGCGACACCCACTCTAATGAGACCTTATGTGAACCTAAAACTATTTCCTTCACCTTCTTGATACTGAAATGCATAATCCACATTGATATAAAAATGCCACAAGTCTCGACACCGTCCAATGAAAATATCAGATCCTAGCCATATACCAATCCGAAATTCCCAATTGTTACATATAATTCTTGAATCCATTAGAACCTTTCTCGATAGTCATCCACTATGCTCAAATCTCGATTGCACCGCCCCAAATGGGCCAAACGACTGGTGCCCCATTGGCACAACGACACCCAAAGGAGTAATCCTCACCTTAACGCGACCAAGCAAATTTCTACTCCATGCACACTACATCTTTCACGAATAACCACTCAATCATTCCATGATTCCCATATACCCATAGAGTGTAATACAACCCGTATCCAGAAATCCCCTTACTCGAGTCATCCTCAATCTCAACCCCTGCAGTCATAGCTGATTCACCAGTATACCTCAAACCGAAACCAATACAACACATAATCGTTCAATCAACTTGTCGATAGCAGACTCCCCCACTTGGCTCAAAGCCATAGATTAAATCACTCCATAATTCACAATACCCATACTCTATTACTGTCATAATATCGTAGTCAGTACAACAAAAATTCTTCTCACGATCATACAACGTCAACGATAAAAATACGTCATTCGTCCACTAGAATCGCATTCATTCTCCTAATACTCAAGTTCACTTTCTCAACCAGATTCAAATTCAAATCTCAACACATACGCCCCGCTAGCAGAAAAGAGACTCTTCATTCACATTCGAAGGAACACACCTGCATAGATTACCCCGCATGGGATAACCCACCTGCTTAACCTTAAATTAGTATCTTGTTATACCCTTTCGCAGTCACAATTACTATGAGATCACTTAATCTTTCTGGGTCCAAACACATTAACCAGACACGAGAATTTAATTTGTCGCAAAACTTAACAACATGAAAGATCTTCAAAACATTAATACTCGAGGTTGTACGTCACATCAAAAACAAAAATCAATCACCCAATGGCCTTTCCTTTATATTCCAAGGAAACACTTCTCGTCACATTCAAATCGTCTTAACACATCCCGCAGTTACACCATACTCATCACAAAGACATTTCACCGCTCATCGAGCCACAAATTCCTCTCGTAGGGACATTACCGGACATATGAGTCCAAATGTACAAGTTACCACTGAAGCTATCGAGCTCAATCTGCGGTCTAACCGTGGCCTCAAGTCCTCCAGACTGGCCCATCACCAAAACACATAATACATATATCGAACCCCGTTCATAGAATCACAAGCCGGCGATGTACAACTGATACAGAGCGCTCATGTGCACATACGAATGGGTGGAAGGAATTCAAAGTGTTATGCTTCGAGCTGAATCAATACCGCAAGATAATGAAAGAAAGATGGGAAGTGTATCCTAAATGTCCTGTAGCCTCTCAAAAATAGGTATGAACATTATCATACCGATCCGCAAGACTCTACTAGACACTTGCTCATGACTTGTAGAACCTATGAACCTAGAGCTCTGATACCAACTGTCAAGACCCTAAATCTACTAGTCGTGATGGCACCTAACCCAATCCGCTAGGTAAGCCAATTAACCACTAACCAATTCCAATAATAATTAATAAAGCGATTAAGTAAAGAAATATCTGAATCTTATACATTCCCCAAGAACTGGTATTATAAATTATGAGCTTCTAAGAATTGAATTTACAAAGCTGAAATGAAATAAATATATCGTCTGTTTGAAAAGTACATAAATAGAGTTTTATAAACCTAAAGCTACCACGAACAAGAGGAAGCTACAACCGGGACGCAGGCACATCTTTAATTCCGGCTCACCTCGATCACAACAACGTCAACAATCAATATATGCATGCAAGGTGCAGAAGTATTGTATGAGTACAACCGACCCCATGTACTCAATAACTAAAAAACCTAACCTTAGGTTGAAAGTAGTGACGAGCTAACAAAAGGGTCGGGTCCAACACCAATATTCCACAATAGTTCATAAAAACATAGTACAAGTAACAAAAGAGTATCTCAAAAATAAAAGGTTTAGTTTGTTCACATTTCCAGAATAGTAGGCATTTCTTTTCAAGCATCTCCGTGAAAACCCAAATCTTTTACCGAAAAAGCCAAAATACGAGTAAGTTTGAAAATTGTAATTTTTTCCAAAGTCCTTTCAACAATAAGTAAGATGTTTTACTTTCTGATAGCATGCGGAAAGTACTTCTCTATGCCTATATGTCAAGATACAGGTAAAATCATAAATATCCCCATAACTGGGTAGCATAAGGAAATGCACCTCTATGCATGTATCACAAGTACGCATGTCAAATGCAATGCATCTTGATGATGAGCTCATGTACTCACACTCTCAGAGTACCCAATCTCACTGTCTCGCATTCTCTCTCACTATGCTTAGCACACTCAATCACTCAGTGCTGTACAAAACCCGCTGCGGCGTGTAGCCCGATCCATATTTATACTCGACTGCACTCACTGGGGGTGTGCAGTCTTCGGAGGGTCTCCTTTCAGCCCACACGCTATATCATTGCGGCGTGCAGCCCGATTCAATAATACATAAATAGCCATAAGGCTCGTTGCGGCGTACAACCCGATCCATATATATATACAACCCTAAGGGTCGTTGTGGCGTGCAACCCGATCCATATAAAATATAATCAATATAATATGCTTCGGCGTGCAGCCCGATCCCAAAATGTCACTCTCACTCATGCCATCGGCCTCACTTAGTCATCAATCTCTCCAGTCTCACTCACAGGCTCACAATATCAAGAAACTAGCCCGACAACAATGATATGATGTATCAATAAATAATATTTGAGACAGAGATATGATATGAATGCATGAATATGACTGAGTATGAAATATCAATGAAATCAGTGAGATGACAGTAAGAAACGACCACTATGGGTCCAAACAGTATCGGCATAATGCCTAAACATGATATCTAGCATGATTGACAGCTTAACTACTTTATCACATGGTGAAAACATGGATATCAACAAAGTAGGACCACTATATAGTACCATGGGAACAATAGAGTCTCAATTCACATGGTGTACGCCCACACGCCTGTCACCTATCATGAACACTAATTACATAACACGTATTTCGGAGTTTCAAGCCAATACCAAAGCTGAGTAAGCCAAACGATGCTCCAAAGATGCCACCCCGCGCGTTCCAACCTCCGAATGGCCCGAAGATAACCAAAAACAACTCAAGTATATCAAACAATGCTAAAGGAACCAATCCCGATCGAAAAAGATCAAATCTTGAATCAAAAGCCCAAAAATCAGGCAAAAGCCCAACCCAGGCTCGTACCTAAGAACCCGATAAAATTTACAAAATCCAATAACCCATTCAATACGAGTCCAATCATACTAGTTTCACTCAAATCCGACCCCAATTCGATGTTCAAAATTTAACAATTCATATTATGAAACTTTATGCCAAAACCCCCAATTTCCTCTATAAAATTCACAATCCAATTACCAAAAACGAAGGTAGATTCATGAAATATAGCCAAAACCGAGTAGAGAACACTTACCCCAATTCATATGGTGAAAATTGCCTCAAGAATCGCCTCAATCCAAGCTCCATAGCTCCCAAAATGAAGAAAGAACCAAAAACCTCGATAATATAGCATCTGCGACCACCACTTCTGCAGTAAAAAATTCGCTTCTGTGAAAACAGCCTTGCCCAGCAACCCCCGCACCTGCGGATATCAAATTTCGCTTCTGCGAAGATTTTCACACCTGCGCTTCCATTCTCGCATCTGCGCGCACGCAGGTGCGCTATAAAAATTCGCTTTTGCGGTCTTCCCCACCCAGCCTCTTCTCGCTTTTGCGATTCCACTAACGCTTCTGCAACTATCGCACCTGCGCAATACCAGTCGCAGGTGCGGAACACCAGAACCATTAACTTAGCAAAAATCCAAAATGCAATGAAATGATCTGAACCTCGTCCGAAACTCACCCGAGCCACTCAGGACCCCGTCCGAATATATCAACAAGTTCAATAACATAACACGGACCTA
Source organism: Nicotiana otophora (assembly GCA_000715115.1). Lineage (NCBI taxonomy): Eukaryota > Viridiplantae > Streptophyta > Magnoliopsida > Solanales > Solanaceae > Nicotiana > Nicotiana otophora. The sequence goes on from AWOL01S0064281.1 coordinate 87,273, forward strand.
CTCGAGGCCTCAAATCACACATAACAACATCAAAACCACGAATCACACCTCAACTCGAAATCAATGAACTTTGAAACTTTAAACTTCCACAACCGATGCCGAAACCTATCAAATCACGTCCGATTGAGCTCAAAGTTTGCACACAAGTCACATTTGACGTTACAGACCTGCTCCAACTTCCGGAATCAGAATCCGACCCCGATATCAAAAAGTTCACTCCCGGTTAAACTTTTAAGAAATCCAACTTTCGCCATTTCAAGCCAAATTCCACTACGGACCTCCAAATCACAATCCGGGCGCGCTCCTACGTCCAAAATCACCCACCGGACCTATCACAACCATCAATATTCCAATCAGAGGTCAAATACTAAAAATTCAAACTTGGTCAACTCTTTCAAATTTAAAGCTCCCTAGTTGAGAATCATTCTTTCAAATCAGTCCCGAATAACCTGAAAGCCAAAATCGACGATTCACACAAGTCAAAATACATCATACGGAGATACTCACGCCCGTAAACTACCGAACGAAGTACAAAAGCTCAAAACGACCGGTCGGGTCATTACATTTTCACTTCATATTTTATGATTTTTTGTTGTACTTTTTAAAAAATTTATTCTTTTCAGTATAATCTCGTCGCCCAAATTATTTATCATTTTTTTCATTTGCTTTTATTTTTTATTTTATTTCTTTTTTACTTTTTTTTGTAATAAAATTCTGCACTCTTTTTAGTTTCTTATTTGATTTTCTTCTTTTTTTATAGTTATTTTTCTTTTATTGTTTTTTTAATTCTTTTTTGGTCTTTCTAGTAATAATTCCTCACTTTTTTATTTTTATTTTTTATCTTTAGTTTTTTGTTATTTTTGTTTTATTTCTTTATTTTTCTGAATTTTATTTATTCTAGTAAACGTTCTTCGTCCAAAATATCTGTCATTTTTTTCCTTTTTATCGTTTTTTGTTGCCTTATTTGTTTTGTTATTTTTTTCAGTAAAATTACTCCACTAACATTTTTCACTTTCCTCCTTTTTTTTTTCTTTCTAGATAAATAATCGTGTCCTAAAATTAGTATTAAGATACTTTTTACACAATCGTTAATTGATTTCAATTATCTAAAGTTACGGTGTCATTTTTAATTTATATTTTGAATTTTTTATTTTATATTTGTAGATGACTTTTTTCAATTTTCTAAGAAAATTCAGGTTTTTTTAAAAAACGTGTCACTCTTTTTCACTTTGTTTTTGTTCTTTAAGCTTAAATAGGCAAATCCTAGATTTTGGTATACTACACTAATCATGGTATATAAATGGGTAGTATATCAAGAATATGAGAATGTCACGACCCAATTCCCACCTTAGGTCGTGATGGTGCCCAACGCCGTCGTTAGGCAAGCCAACGGTGAACCGTCAACTTAATTATCCATTTATACGCTTTTGAGATCATGGGTTTCATTAAGTAAATGAAATTAAGTGTAGAAAATCGTGAAAGCATAAATTATTAATGAAACATAAGCAAAATGATGATAATATCAGATACAACCATAATCATCTACTGGAAACTTCCCTAAACCCGATGCCACAAGTATGAGAAATCTAGTAGAGTATAATACAAGTCACTATAGCTACTGTCTGAAACAAAATAGACAGAAATGATAATATAACGGGAAGGAGACTCCAGGTGCTGCAGATCAGAGCAGGGAGAGCAGCTCACCACTAAGTCTCCTGATAGTGCGTATGCGCGCCCATATGACCGCATGATGCACCTGCCTCAGTACCTGCACAATTAGTGTAAAAGTATAGTATAAGTACACAAATCAACGACTACCCAATAAGTATCTAGTCTAACCTCGAAAAAGTAGTGATGAGAGTTCGATATCGATACTTACTAGTAGTCCAATAAATAAAGTTTATGAGTTACAGGCAGGCATGAAACACAATAAGTAGCGATGAAGTAAGTACCTACAACTAACATGATCCTCTAACATAATAACAATATGAAATCCTCAAATACCATATTTCATCTCACATAGAAAAGGAACATCAAGTAAATGTGAAGTCTCAAGCCAAGAAGAAAATCTTATGAATATACGGACTCCTAGCAATATTACACACAAATTATGCCGAGGTCCTACGGCCCAATCCCTAATAATAATGTACATTGTCGAGGTCGTACGACCCGATCCATAGTATGCATCTCAAATATATTGTCGAGGTTATACCACCCAATCCATAATGCTATTTCACAACACTTGTAAGGCTTACGGCCCGATCCACAGGAATAGAGGAGCTTTCCAAACGACGAGTCACAAAAATTTAACACAAGGATAGGAACACAAAGAAAGCATGATTTTTACCGACAATCAAGTATCCCCCAAAAACGCAAGGTAAAGAAGTTCGTTCTAACATGATTTCTAATTCAATCTCAATTTTAAATTTAGGTTATTAAACTAACAAGTTTAGTTCAAGTGTTATAAATATTGCATGGTAAGGTCCTAAATCTATCAGGATATAAACATGATTTTTAGCTACGCACGGACTCTCGTCCCCTCGTACGTACGTAACGCCCTAAACAAATAGCATACAACAATTAGAATATCAACGGGGATAATTTTTCTCTTACAAGATTAGTGAAGAGACTTACCTTGCTTCCAAACCCTCTACTCGGCTCTCAAACCTCACTAGTCGCCTCAAAACAATGCCGAGCAACCCGAAACTTATAGAGATTGATGAAACTCTCCCCTCTAAGAAGCTCACAACTCTCCCAAGCCAAAGCAAAATGGGAAAAATAAGCCTATGTCCCACTATTAAAATGAGGTTCTGCCCAGGTGGCCCTTCTTCGCGATCGCGGAAACCTCCTCGCAATCGCGAAGGCAAAACTGCCATCGCCCCATAATTCCTCTTCGCGAACATGACTAGGGCCTCGTGATCGCGATGGCCATCTTGGTCTACCCTCCGTGAATACAGACGGCTCTTTGCGAATGCGAAGGCCAATGGTCTGCCATCCCCTAGCCCCAACTCCTTATTCACGCTCTCGTCTTCCCTCTCGCAAATGCGTAGCTTTACTGCCCCAAGCCTCCGTGAACGCGACCCCACCAATGCAAACGCGAAGCACAAAAGTGCCTCCAGCCCAAATTCTTCATCGAAAACGCTCCCTCCGTGTTCACTAAGAACAACACCAGCACCAGAAAATCTGCCAACTTAAACTTTGCTCCGGGTGGTCCGAAACTCATCTGAGCCACCCGGGACCCCATCCAATTATACCAAAAAGTCCACAAACATAATTTGGACCTACTCAAAGACTTGGAACACATAAAATAACATCGAAACCAAGAATCGCACCTCAAAATCAAATAAATCAATCTTTGAACTTCAAACTTCTTCCAACTAGCTCCGAACACGACTAATCATACTTACACAACTCGGAATGATGCCAAATTTTACGCACAAGTCATAAATCACCATACAAACCTATTCCAAGACTCGGAATCCCAAACGGATATCGATAAAATCAAAGTCCACTTCAAATCAAACATAGAAAACTCTAAAACCTTTAAGATGCCAACTTTCAATAATAAGCGCCGAAACGCACCCGGTCCACCCCAAACTCAATCTGAACATACGCCCAAGTCCAAAATCATCATACTAACCTATTAGAATCTTTAAATCCCAATTCCCAGATTATTTACTCAAAGTGTTGACCCAAGTCAAATTTGGTCACCTTAGGCTACTATTATGGAACTAAGTGTTCTGAATTTAACCGAACTCTTCCAAAACCTAACCAGTCGCCCCCGCAAGTCATAAAATAGGAAAAGTACATAAGGGAAGTCTTAAATAAGGGAACATGGATCTAGAAAGGGTAATGAGTGGTTGGGTAGTTACATTATCCACCTCTTAAACAAACGTTCGTCCTCGAATGGGCTTAGAGTCATACCTGAAGTGCCGAATAAGTGTGGATATCTACTCTGCATGTCCTCTTAAGTCTCCTAAGTCGCCTTCTCGACTGGTTGACCCCTCCATTGGACCTTCACCGTTGAGATCTTCTTATATCTCAACTTGCGAACCTACTTGTCAACAATGGCAATTGGCTCCTCCTCATAAATTAAGCTCTCATCTAGCTGAACCAACTGTAATCCAACACATGGGATCTATTGACATGGTACCTCTGTTGCATAGAGATGTGGAACATCGGATGAACTCCCGATAGACTAGGAGGCAAAGCAAGCCTATATGAAACCTCTCCAACTCGCTCTAACACCTTGAACGGACCGATGAACCTCGGACTCAGCTTGCCACCCTTTACGAACCTCATGATACCCTTCATCGGCGAGACTCTCAAGAGAACCTTCTCGACCACCATAAATGATAAATCACGCGCCTTCTGATATGCATAACTCTTCTTCTTGGGCTGAGCTGTGCGAAGTCATTCCTGAATCAACTTTACCTTATCCAAGGCATCCTTTACCAAATCAGTACCATATTTACCTAGCCTCGCTGGGCTTAAAACAACCGATGGGGGAATGACATCGTTGACCATACAAGGCCTCAAATGGATCCATCTTGATGTTGGACTGATAATTGTTGTTATAAGAAAACTCGTCCAACGGTAAGAATCAATCACATTGCCCTCCGAAGTCAATCACACATGCTCTAAGCATATCCTCCAGAATATAAATTGTCCACTCTGACTGTCTGTTGGTCTGCGGAGAAAAGACTGTGCTGAGCTCTACCTGCGTACCCAACTCACTCTGTACAACTCTCTAGAAATGCAAAGTCAACTGAATGCTTATATCTAAAATGATAGAAATAGGCATGCCACGCAACCAGACGATCTCCTGAATATAAATCTAGGCCAGCCTCTCTGAAGTATATGTAGTCATCACCGGAATAAAGTGTTCAGACTTAGTCAGTTTGTCGACAATGACCCAAACGACATCAAATTTTCTCAACGTCTGCAATGAACCAACCATAAAATTCATAATGATGCGCTTCCACTTCTATTGTGGTATAACTATCTGCTAAAGTAAGCCACATGGCCTCTGGTGGTCATACTTAACCTGCTGGAAATTCAAACACCTCGCCACATACTCAACTATGTCTTTCTTCATCCGTCGCCACTAGTAATGTTGCCTCTAGTCATGATACATCTTCGTGGCACCTGGATGAATAGAATAACGCAAATTATGTGCCTCCTCTAGAATCATCTCCCCCAGGCCATTAACATTAGGAACACATAAGCGACCATGGAGTCGCAGAACACCATCAACACCGATAGTAACCTCCTTAGAATCACCCCGTAGAACCATCTCTCAAAGGACCATCAAGTGAGGATCATCATATTGATGAGCCTTGATCCTCTAGAATAAAGAAGACTGAGCCATAACACATGCAAGAACTCGACTGGCTCAGAATTATCCAACCTTACTAGTCGGATAGCTAAGGACTGGATGTCCAAAGCCAATAGCCTTTCCTCTGCTGAACTGAATATCAAACTACCCATACTCTCAGCCTTTATTCTCAAGGCATCCGCGACCACATTCGCGTTACCCGGATGATAAAGGATAATAATATGATAATCCTTCAGTAACTCAAGTCACATGCGTTGCCTCAGATTAAGGTCCCTCTACTTAAACAAATAATGTAAACTGCAGTGATCGGCGTAAACCTCGCATGACACCCCATAAAGATAATGCCTCCAGATTTTAAGAGCATGAATTATTGTAGCCAACTCTAAATCGTGCACAGGTTAATTCTTCTCATGGGGCTTCAACTTACGTGAAGCATATACAATAATTCACCCCTCCTACATCAATACACAACCCAAACCAATATGTGAAGCATCGCAATACACAATATACATCCCCGAATCGGAGGGAAAAACCAACACTAGTGTTGTTGTCAAAGCGGTCTTAAGCTTTTGAAAGCTTGCCTCGCAATCATTAGACCATCAGAATTGAGAACCCTTCGAGGTCAATCTAGTTAAAGGAGATGCAATGGACCCACCATAAGCCGAAGATAATAACCTGCTAACCCCATGAAACTCCTAATCTCGGTCGTTATGGTAGGGCGAGGCCAATTCTGAACTACCTTGATCTACTTGGGATACACCTTAATACCCTCACCTTGTCACGACCCAACTGGAGGGTCATGACTAGCACCTGGGTCATACTTGCCGAGCACCAACGTACATTTTATCTAACCTTCCTTATTATCTTTAAGGGTCGACAAGATCAAAATAAATGGTAGACATAGATCATGAACATCCAACTATGAAAGATAATGTCATGAACATACATAACATGGGACGACAAAACTGTCAAGAAACTATATAT
>AWOL01S0064286.1:0-27784 GCA_000715115.1 Nicotiana otophora
TAACGATGACTTTTGTTACAAATTCATAAAAGAATTATTCTAGTTAAATTTTATTGAGCTTTATTTATAAAATTAATAATAAGATATTTAGCTAAGAGTTTTACCAATTTAAATAGAACAATAAAATTATATGCGTAGAGGAGGAATTGCAAAATATCAATGGTGAAATAGTGTTCGAATGGGAATCAGAATACTGGAAGTCTTGCTCCTTTAAGGAAAAACACTTATGAACGGTTGGATAATTTTTGATTCGATGGCAAGCTTCGTTTCCAGTTAGGAACTTTGCCATCGAGCCAAAGATTATCTAACCATCAGGCGGACTTCCAGGATTGGGAGGAGGTGGATTTCCAGGACTCGGAGGAGGCGGGTTTGGAGGATTTTCATGAGGAGGATCTCGTGGAGGAGGATATGGTGGATATCGTGGCAGAGCATATCCGGATAGTGAATATGTCACGACCACAACCGCAAAATTCTGCTGTTGTCCGCACTCTTATGTGCGATCCGCGCCCCTCCTTTGCCTCAGCACCCAAAAATATACTGTCCGCGCCCCCAGAAATGCCAGAACAATATTAGAGTGCCGAAATACCCAGACTCTCTCAAAACTCACCCCGAAACTCATCCGGAACCTCCTGGACACAAACCATATATGAATTTCAATCATAAAACATGCTACGGACTTGATCGCGCACTCAAAATACTGAAATAAGGTCGTCTTATATGTGCAAAATTTATTGAGTTAAAGTCTTGGGAATATTGTGTAGTAAATTAGATAATTGTTGGTATATATTTAATTATCTATTTGCCATGCCTCAAATATGAGGGCCTGCAAAGATTGATTTTGGATAAACAAGAACTTTCTTTTGAGCAGGATCGACTTTTGGCTGAAAGCAAACCAGCTCGCCGAGCACCTCAAAGTGTTGGAGGCAAAAGTTGCACAGATGAGCAAGCTTGAGGCTCGGTTACAACAAATTGAGCAAGATAAAATAGCCCATATCCAAGACGAGCTTCAGGATGCTGTAAGCGCCGCTGCCGAGCGCGAGTCTGCCTTCGAGGAACAAGTTAATAACTTGAAGTCCAACTTATGCTCCAAAATCGAGGAGGCCAATGCTGCCGAGGAGAAGAGGGCCAAAATGGAAGAGAGGCTTATGGGTTTGTGTTGTTTTTGAAGTCTTCAGGCATCTGGTGTTTTTCGCACCTGCGGCGGGGAGACCGCAGGTGCGGGATCGCACGTGCGGAGAGTGAAGTGTAGAAGCGAAAAACTGGAGGAGTGCCAGGGGTCGCAGGTGCGAGGTCAATTTCACAGCTGTGATGCCCGCAGATGCGATAGAGTGATTGCAAGCGCGGTGAATGACCGCAGAAGCGAACAGTGCTCCGTAGGCGCACACATGTAGGTGCGGCCTTCCTTGCCGCAAATGTGGTCCTAGCCCCTTTAGTAATTTTTCATACCTAGAATGCGGTGTTACTCCTTCAGAAAACCCTGTGAACTCTCTGAAGCCAAACCACTGAATGTAGGAGGGTCATATTTCTTGAACCTTGCAAGTCTAAGTTGCTCTTCCTCAGATGTTGCTGCCCTGACCACAGGCTGAACTGGCACCACAGGCTGTGTCGCCATGACACCTGGAACCTGACCAACGTGGACTCGCTGCTCTGGTGTTACACCCCATATTTTCGTACGTGAAAGTACGCCATAAATAAATTGATGAAAGCTCGAAAATGAGATGTTACATCTCGCATTTTTGTATATTAAAGTTTCGTCGTAAGTTAATCGACGTAAGCTCGGGAATGAGATTATTTTGGAATTATATCGTTTACACATAAGCCAATATCCGGTTAACCCTTTCAACTTAAGTTTTCATTTTGGAGACTAAGTATCTCAATTCATTTCGAAACCTCACCGGACCCGAACCAATTACTCCGGCAAGTCACATTACAACTGTAAAGCATAAATTAAGGAGTAAATGGGAAATTGGATTATAATACTCAAAACAACCAGCCTGGTCGTTACATTAAAACATCTGATAAAGAATTGATTAAAACATATTAACTAATAAAAGTATAGAAAATAAGTAGATACGCAATCTAACAAATAAAGGGAAGGGGGTCGGATATGCATGGAAAGCAAAACAAAGCATTTTTTTAAAAAAAAATAAATAAATAAGGGAAGGAGGAAGAGGATGTACATGAAAACAAAAATCTGCAACATTTAGATTAAAACATTAAAAAAAATAGTTAAATCAAAGAGAAAACAAATAAAAAAACATATATCGATTACTCTATAAAATAAATGTAAACAGAAAAGAAAGACCTTTTTATTAGAAGGGTTCATCAAACAAATGCCCACGTTTCTTCTGTATTGATGTTGATGCCGAAATTGCTAAGGCCTGAGAGCTTGAATTGTTGACTGCAAATAATAGACTCCCGGCGCAGTCTGATGCTCCAGGTTCTTCTGATTCTGGTTTCGAGTTTTTGAAAACTGAAGAAGGATCGAAAGGCAATGAGACCGAAGGCCAAACTGGGGAACGCATTGAGCCATCGGTGGAACCATTTACTCTTTCCGACAATACTTATACTTCTCTTCCTCCTGGTCCCGAGGGCACTGTAGTTTAGCTTTTCCTTTCTTTTCTCATTTTGTAATTGTAACATTTTGGCACGTTCTTGTAAATAAAGACACATTATTTTATTCAAGTGTCATTTGAGTTTTACTTTCATTTGAATATCCATGCACGCCTTTAACTTTTGCATTTACTAGAGCATTCTGCGCATGTTATTCAATTCGTGCTTTACTATATGTAGTCTCGGATGCCTTTTCTTCGAAGCATTTTGGTTCCGAGTATTATCCCTTTTACATGAGGGTTTTTATGAATATCTTCACAAGTTTTCCTTTTTCATGAGGATTTCTATGAATATTTACGCAAGTTTTCCCTTTTACATGAGGGTTTCTATGAATATTTGCGCATTTTTGCGTCCTTTTGATATGCGGCTTCAGGTGTATTTCTTTCCGATGACATTTTGGATTTTGGGCATTGATTCTTCGGGAATCAACCCTTTTACGTGAGGGTTTTTATGAATATCTTCACAAGTTTCCCTTTTTCATGAGGATTTCTATGAATATTTGCGCAAGTTTTCCCTTTTACATGAGGGTTTCTACGAATATTTGCGCATTTTTGCGTCCTTTTCATATGCGACTTCAGGTGTATTTTTTCCCGATGGCATTTTAGATTTTGGGCATTGACACTTTCGGAACCAACCCTTTAACATGAGGGTTTTTATAAGAGAGGGCCCTCTTATGTTTATGGTGCTCTTGAAGAGGACGTCTTCTGTTCATTATGGCACTAACATTTGAAGTACTTGTTTAACTTTCAAATGACAAAATTAGCTTATCGTTCAGACAAGAAACAAGATAAAAGCAAAAGGATTTTATTTTATTCTTTCTATTTTCAGAAATTACATAAGTATTTTGCTATGCAGAAAAGAAATTGCCATTACTTGTGGCTATCTTGTACAACTTATTTCTACGAGGTTGGCTGCGCAGTCCCCGGTTCTGATAATACATTTTTTTCCGAATTTTTATTCCCGGTTGACGTGATAGTCATTGTTGTCGTATCCTCATATTATCCCCCCAGTGTTTGAATGTGAAGGATGCGAATTGGAACACTAGAAGTCTTGTATCTTTGAAGGTCCCACCAATAAATTGCTAGGTAATCCTTCACTCGGCAACATATCTTGTTTCCCCTTAGGAATCTATGCTATTGAGCGAAAGAATACCTAACAGTCCTCTAGTGGTTTGTGCTCGTGAATGGTCGGGTAACCTCTGTTCGATAGCAAACTTAACTTCCCGGTGGGAATTTGCTATCGAACCAAAGATTACCTAATCGTCCCCGAGTGGAAGCTTGTTCGTTTGCCTTGCTATCAAAGGTCTTATTACTGATGTCTTCGTAATATGCTTTCTGTTGTTGCCTCATTAAAAACCTTACCAGAAAAACCCAATTGGGATAAAAACTGAACGAAGGGAAAAAGAGTGCAACACATACTTTCTGTTTGAGTGTTGTTCATCATCAATAATATCTTTTGAGGCGTGCCACGTTCTAGTAGTTGGGCAACTTGTCCCCATTTTGGTTCTCCAACTTGTATGAACCTTTCCCAGTGACATCTAAAATCCGATTGGGACCTTCCCATGTTGAATCTAGCTTTCCCGTATTGAGCTCCCGGGTATTTTGTGTTACTTTCCTTAGAACCAAGTCTCCTACTTTGAAAAAATAGAAATTGTCTCTTCGATTGTAATATCGCTCCATCCTCTGCTTTTGAGCTGCCATTCTTACATGCGCCAAGTCCCTGCTTTGCTCGAGCAGTTCCAAGTTGATTAGCATTGCTTCGTTATTCGATTCTTTATTTGTCTGAGAATATCTCAAAGTGGGTTCGCCCACTTCAACCGGGATTAAGGCTTCGACACCGTATACGAGGAAAAAAGGAGTTTCTCCTGTACTTGATTTGCCCATTATTTGGTTGGCCTATAGAACTCCGGGTAACTCTTCGGGCCATTTGCCTTTTGCTGCTTCCAACCTGTTTTTAAAGTTTTGAATGATCACTTTGTTTGTCCACTCCGCTTGACCGTTTGCGCTCGGGTGATAAGGCGAAGATGTGATTCTCTTAATTTTCAAGTCTTCGAGGAATTTTGTAAATTTTGCACCGATAAACTATGGCATATTGTCGCATGCTATCTCTTTTGATATTCCAAACCTGCAAATTATATTTTCTCACGGGAAATAAAGCTCTTCGAGTTCTCCGATCTTCTAATAAGAACCTACTTCTACCCATTTAGAAAAATAATCAATCAAAATTAAAAGAAACCTTACCTTTCCGGGAGCCGGTGGCAGCGGTCCGACGATGTCCATCCCCAATTTCATGAACGGCCATGGGGACAGAACCGAATGTAAGTTTCTGCCGGTTGATGTACTAGTGATGTATTGCATTGGCACTTATCACATTTTCGTACGAAATCTTTAGCGTCTTGTTCCATGCAAGGCCAGTAATATCCTGCCCGTATCAATTTCAGCACTAAAGACTCTGCGCTTGAGTGATTGACGCATATCCCTTCGTGGATTTCTCTCATGACATAGTCAGCTTATGACGCTCCTAAACACCAGGCCAGCAGGCCTTGGAAATATTTCCTATACAATTGGCCTTTAATGAAGTTATAACGTGCAACTTTGGTGCGTAATGCTCGTGATGTTTTGGGATCGCCGGACAACTTCCCGTACTCGAGGTAGTTGATTATTTTGTTCCTCCAGTCCTAGACCAGACTAGTCGAATTCACCTCGTAGTAACCATCCATATCAAGGACTGAGCTCATCATTTGTACCACCGTTCCGGACTCCGATCCCTTTATTTCCATCGATGAACCTATGTTTGCTAATACATCCGCTTCTGTATTATCCTCTCTCTGGATATGAGTTATTGACCACTCACGGAATCATGCCAAAAGAGCTTGGACCTTTACCACGTATTGTAGCATACATTCTTCTTTGGTATCAAAGATCTCGTAAACCTGATTTACCACCAGCTGTGAGTCGCATTTGATTTCTATAACCTAGGAATGAAGTCCCCGGGCCAATTCGAGCCCTGCAATCAAAGCTTCATACTCTGCTTCGTTGTTAGTTCAAGGGATCGTGCTAATGGATTGCCTTAAGGTTTCCCCCGAAGGCGCGATTAAAACTATTCTTAGCCTGAACCCTTTTACATTCGAGGCTCTATCCGTAAATAAGGTTCAAACCCCTGATGTCGATTCCGACACCATTACTACCTCATTGGTTGCCAGAGGTAGCAGTCCCGGACTAAAATCAGCCACGAAGTCAGCCAAGACTTGTGACTTAATTGCAGTCTTCGATTTATATTCTATGTCGAATTCACTCATTTTGACAACTCATTTGGCCAATCTGCCCGAGAGCTCGCGTTTATAAAGGATATTCCGTAAAGAAAAAGTACTCATCACAACTATTGGGTGGCATTGAAAATAGGGTTTCAGCTTTCGAGCGGCGGCTACGAGAGCTAATGCCAGTTTTTCCAAATGTGGGTAGCGAGTTTCTTCTCCCGTTAAAATTTTTCTAATGTAATAAATAGGAAACTGCGTACCTTCGTCCTCTCGGACTAAAACCGCACTTACCACAACTTCTGAAACCGCGAGATAGACTAGCAATATTTTGCCTTCTTTTGGTTTTGAGAGCAATGGAGGGCTTGATAAATACTTCTTTAGGTCCCTCAAAGCCTGCTGGCACTCCAGCGTCCATTCGAAATTATTCTTCTTATTGAGCAATGTAAAGAAGCGATGGCACTTTTTCGAAGACCGGGAAATGAACCTGCTCAAAGCTGCTAACCTTTCTGTGAGGCTTTGAACTTCTTTCACGTTTGATAATTGATCCGGGATATCGTCTATGGCCTTGATTTTGTCGGGGTTCACTTCAATTCCCTTTTGTGAGACCAGAAACCCCAAAAACCTACTGGAGCTGACCCCGAACGCGTACTTCTTGGGGTTAAGTTTCATGTTATGCTTCCTCAGGATATCGAATGTTTCTTGCAAATGCTTAAGGTGGTCACCTGCATTCAAGTACTTAACAGGAATATCGTCTATATAAGCTTCCGTGGTCTTTCCTATTTATTTTTCAAACATCTTATTTGCGAGCCGTTGATAAGTGGCTCCAGCGTTCTTCAACCCGAAGGGAATTACATTGTAACAATATGTACCGAAATTTATTATAAACGAAGTCTTTTCCTGATCTTCCGTGTTCATCATAATTTGGTTGTACCCGGAATAAGCATCAAGGAAACTCATTAACTCGTACCCCGCCGTGGCATCAATCATTTGATCGATATTTGGCAGTAGAAATAAATCTTTCGGGCACGCCTTATTAAGATCTTTATAGTCTACAGACATACAAAATTTATTGTACTTCTTAGGAACTACTACTATATTGGCTAGCCAGTCTAGATATCTTACCTCTCTGATCGAACCAATTTTAAGCAAGCGGTTTACCTCTTCTTTGATGAATTTATTCCTGGCCTCGGCAATAGGGCGCTTCTTCTGTCGTACCAGTGGTACGTTGGGATCCAAACTCACCTTGTGCATGGCTATTTCTGTCGGGATACCTGTCATATCCTCGTGCGACCATGCAAAATAATCAGCGTTAATTTTAAGGAATTCAATAAAACTAGACCTGAGCTCGGGTGCAGTCCTATTCCCAAGTGAAATTTTCTTTCTAAGAATTCTTTGAATAATGACACTTGCTCGAGTTCCTCTGCCATGAATTTCGTTGCGTCCGTTTCTTCCGGAACTTGGAAATATCTCGGCACCTGATATTGTTCAGACGATTCTTCCTCTTGAATAACCTCTTCTAACTCGGGAGTAAGCGCCGGTTCCTGTAATTGCTATGTCGTGCATTCCTTCCCTTTGGTGCTAGAATCTGAGATTGCATTCATCTCCCTTACTGCCGGTTGGTCACCTCTTATCTGCTTGATTCCTTCGGGTGTTGGAAACTTCAGCAGTTGGTGATACGTCGAAGGTACAACTTTCACCTCGTGTAACCATGGCTTTCCTAAGATGATTTTGTATCCCATATCACCATCCACTACTTTGAAGAGAGTTGTTTTCATTACTCCTTCAGCATTTGTGAGCAGCAAGATCTCCCCCCGGGTCGTCATGCTCGCAAGGTTGAATCCAACGAGGAGTTTTGTCACCGGAATAATGCTTCCAGTGAGTTTATGTGATGACCCAAAATGTCATCTTTAAATTTAATAAGTAATTCTGTGTTCTAAGACCTCGAAAAGCACCATTTATCATTCCTCGACTTGCGTGCACAGTCCGTACAATTTTTCGGAAAGTCTTTATGAGAAAAATGGATTAAAATGTGAAATAGAGCTTTAAAACTCAATTGAGTTGACGTTGGTCAATATTTTGAGCAAACGGAGTCGTATTAGTGTTTTGACAATTGTTTAGGTCCGTATCGTGATTTGAGATTTGGGCGTATGTCCGGAATCAAATTCCGAGGTCCCTAGCCCGAGATATGGAATGTTGATGAAAAATTAAAAGCTTGAAAGTTTAATGATTTTTAAGAAATTACTGATGTTGGATTTATTGACACCGGGTCCGTATTTTGGTTCCGGAGCCCAGTATAGGTCCACTATAATATTTATGACTTGTCTAACGAATTTGGTGAGAATCAGAGTTGATTTGACGTGATTCGGACGTCCGGTTGTAAAAATATAAGTTTTAAAGTTTTCTTGAAAATTTCCTTTGATTTGGTGTCTGATTCAAAGTTCTTGGTATTATTTTGGCGATCTGATCGCGCGAGTAAGTTTGTATAATATGTTAGAACTTGGGTGAATGTTTGGTTTGGAGCCCCGAGGGCTCGGGTTGGTTTCGGGTGATTAACAGACCATTTTTGGACTTGGGAAAAACTGCAGAAATCTGCTTCTGGTATCCTTCTTCGCGTTCGCGAGAGGGGGCTCGCGTTCGCGAAAAAGAAACTAGAGGCAAGTGACAATTACTCTTTGCGTTCGCGAAGAGAGGGCCGCATTCGCGAAGGGAAGAGGGCAGTGTTCATCGCGAACGTGTGGAAGCATTCGCGTTCGCGCAGAAGGCGAGGCCTGGCCGGGCACCAAGCGATAAAGCTTCGCGTTCGCATAGGGTGTATCGCGTTCACAAAGGCGAAATTTGGCAAGGCTTCACGTTCGCGACATTGCCTTTGCGTTCGTGAAGAGCAAAGTTTTGGCAGCACAAAAATGTGCTTCACGAACGCGAGGCACTGACCGCGTTCGCGAAGGGTAAAAATCCGAGAAACAGAACGTAAGTTCTGGAAAATGGGATTCGTCCCATTTTCAACCCTTTTTCATTTTTGAGCTCGGGTAAGGCTATTTTTGGGCGATTTTCACGGAAAAATATTGGGGTAAGTATTCCTTATCCTATATTGATTATATTTTATTATTTCATACTCGTTTATATTATGAATCCGTGAATTTATGGAAGAAAAATCAGAGTTTTATAAAATCTTCCAAAAACAAAAATTTAAGATTTGAAGGTCCATTTGACATCGGAATTTGATAAATTTTGTATGGTTGGATTCGTATCGGAACAGATGTTCGAATTTCATAAGTGTTTCCGAGATTTGAGACGTGGGTCCCGTTGTTAAATATTTTAATGAATTTTATATTTTTATCCAAAAAATTAGTAAATTCATATGGAATTAATTCCTATGATTCGTATTGAGTATATTGAATTGTTTATGAATAGATTTGAAGCTTTTGGAGATAAATTTAAAAGGAAAAGTTGTGGTCGAGTAATTGATTAGAATTTGTAAAGCGAGGTAAGTGTCGTGGTTAACCTTGACTTAAGAGAATAGAACCCTTAAACTATTTGTTATATAAAATGCATGTGAACAACGTATAGGCGAGGTGGCGAGTGTCTATACGTCGTCAAATTAATTGTTTGCATAATTACTTGAAAAATCATAAATCGTTTTAAACCATAAATTAATTATTATAATAATTGTTTCTCTCCTATTCTTTGTCAAATATCAATTCTTGAATTCTTGCATTAATTGTTACATGCTATTTGAATTATGTGTCTTAATTGTTATTTGACATTTAGCATATTAAATATTAAACTGTCTATTTTCTCCCTGATTTCCATAATAATTTGCTATTTGTAATTGTTTATTTCATAATTAAATCATAATTATTGTATGGTTATTGTCTTATAATTTTATATTGATTGTTTCATTTATTGGGGAAATTTCTTCTATAAGAATTGGTAAATGGATATATTGGAGGATCGGGTTGCACGCCGCAACAGAATTGATTGAAATGGATATATCGGAGGATCGGGTTGCATGCCGCAACAGACTTATTAAAAGTCCATATTGGGGGATTGGGTTGCACGCCGCAACAGACTTATTAAAAGTCCATATTGGGGGATTGGGTTGCACGCCGCAACAGACTTATTAAAAAGTCTATATTGGAGGATCGGGTTGTACGCCGCAACAAACTTATTAAAAGTCAATATTTGGGGGATCGGATTCCACGCCGAAATAGACTTATTTAAAAGTCAATATATATATTTGATTAAAAATAATTATATGAGAGGATTGAAAATGAATATATTGTGAGAGCGAGTTGCATGCTGCAACAGAATTGAATGTGAATATATTGTAAGAGCGGGCCGCACGCTGCAATAGAATTGAATGTGAATATATTGTGAGAGCGGGTTGCACGCTGTAACAGAATTGATGGAAATGATAATTGGTTATGACTGCTGAATTGGCTTCAATTATTATAAATGAGTTACCAAATTTATTTATATTATTGTTGTTGTTACTAATATTGCGTACAGGTAATGTAAGTGACCCGCCTTAGCCTCGTCACTACTTCGTCGAGGTCAGGCTCAGCACTTACCAGTATATAGGGTCGGTTGTATTGATACTATACTCTGCACTTCTTGTGCAGATTTTGGAGTTGGTCCCAGCGGCGTACCATAGACTTGCTCGGATTTCAGCTACTCAGAGGAGACTTGAGGTATAACTGCACGACATCCGCAGTTCTGAAGTCCCCGCCTACTTTACTTTAGCTGTGTATTTATTTCCAGACAGCTTTATTTTATTTAGGCCCTTATTTGTATTATTCTAGAAGCTCGTGCACTTGTGACACCAAATTCTGGGATGGTATTTAGACACCGTTGTTTTTATGAATTATTCACTATATTTCTGACTTTACTTCCGCAATCGTTCTTTGTTATTAATAAATATAAAAATTATTTAAAAATTGGTTAATATTATTCTAACGTTGGCTTGCCTAGCAAGTGAAATATTAGGCGCCATCACGGTCCGAAGGTGAGAATTTCGGGCTGTGACAGTTTAGCTTGTTCAAATACTCTCTATTGTATGATATTAGCCAAACTTCCTGGATCCACTAGAACTCGCTTAATTTTAAAATCTAACACATTTAAAGAGATTTCGAGTACGTCGTTGTGTGGTAATAGTAATCCGTCTGCGTCTTCCTCCGTGAAAGTGATATCGTCCTCCCAGAGTCTTTTGCTGTGAGTTATCGATACTTTAGTCTTCTTTGCCTCCAAAAAGGTGACCCCGTTAATATCGTTCCCCCCCAAAGATCATGTTGATCGTTTGGCATGGAGTTTCCTCTCTTGCTTTCGAGGATTCCGCGTTGTCTCTATTGCGACCGTAATTGTTCTTAGCTCGATCATTAAAACATTCTCGGAGGTGACCATTCTTCAATAGTGTTCCACCTCCTCCCGAAGATGTCGGCAGTCCCCTGCCCGATAACTGTTCATCCCATGGTATTCACACCATAAATTGGGATCCCTCTGGCTGGAATCGGACCTCATAGGTCTTGGGAATCGTGCCTTTTTAATATTCCTCATGGTTGACACCAGTTCCACTACACTGACGTTGAAGTTATATTTTGATAACTTGGAGTAAGAAAAATCTCGAGACCCCGACGTTTGTTTATCTTGAAAGTGATCTATTGTTTCGACCACGATCAGTCCCTCCATCAACGGTGAACTTGTTTGCTGCTCGGAAATGTCTGCCATGGCCTTCGATACGCTCGTAGGGCAAAAACTGACCCCTCGTAGTCCGCCTATCTGCGTTGTAGTCATCCTTTGGTTTTTCTCTGTTCTTCTCCCGTCCTTTGGCCGATGATGTAAAACTTAACTGGTCATCTTGGATCCTTATCTTTGACTGATACCGGTTGTGAACATCTGCCCAGGTTGTTGTTTGTAACTCAAGCAGGCTTTCCTTCAGCTTCCGAGAAGCGTCCGAACTTCTTGGATTCAATCCTTTGGTGAATGCTTCAGCTGCCCATTCAACCGGGACGGCTGGGAGCAACATTCTTTCTTTCTGGAATTAGGTGACAAACTCTCGTAACAATTTCGATTCTCCTTGTGCGATTATGAATATGTCGGTCTTCCGGGCTTGCATCTTTCTGGTCCCGGCATGAGCTTTAATGAAAGAATTCGCAAGCATCTCAAAGGAATCTATGGAATACTTGGGCAGTAATGAATACCACGTTAGGGCTCCCCTCGTGAGAGTTTCGCCAAATTTCTTTCGCAACACAAATTCAATTTTGTGAGGAACTAGATCATTTCCTTTCACCGCCATTGTGTAGGTGGTAATATGTACTAGCGGGTCTGAAGTTCCATCATACTTTGGAACCTCAGGCATTTTTAAATGCTTCGGGATCAGTACTAGTGTCGCACTTGGCTTGTATAGTAATTGAATATACTTCTTTGAGTTCGGGCCTTTCAATACTTGTGGTGCGCCCGGGATTTGATCCATGCGAGTATTTACTTCCCTCATGAACCGTAAAAGCTCATCTTTGAATGAATTGTTCTCATTATTAAGACTTGATCTGCTCCCCCCAGCCCCATCGGAGCCAACATCACCCTTGGGAGTGTTGTTATCGACTCTCTGTGTTGTTTGGTCTGCGGGAACAATGGGAGGAATCGGAAAATGCCTATTTGCATTATTTGAAGCACATGATAGCGCCTGCTTCAGTTCCGTCATAACCTGATCCTGCCGCATGATATGGCCTACATTGATCGCATGTTGCTCTTGCAGGATCCTCACAGAATCTGCTACTTGCTCCTCGTCAGCATCATCGAGAGTTCTCTCCCGAACCTGTCGAGGGTACTGTCTATCATGAACCAGCATGGCGTCATTTCCCTCATTGCGGGGTGTCTCTGATTGAGTCCTCGAAATAAGGCTGATCCCCTCGAATTTTAGGATTGTGTGCATCGTTAACAGTGTTATCTACCTTTTTTGCGATTTTTTCTAAGACAAAGTAGTCAAAACACGCTGGTAAAAAAATAAGGATCCATTTAATTGCACGGTTGTCTAGGCTCTACGGTGGATGCCAAACTATTTACCCGTAAAATAATACAGTTGAATTCATACGTGGTTTCTAGACAAGTGAACTAATTTGATCCTAAAATAATATAATAATTAAAAAAATACATAATACTTAGCCTTAGAATGTAGATGAAATAGCAAAGATGATGATTCCGTGAATACGGTTTCCGAACACAGCAATGATGAGATCTAAAAGCAAGAAAATAAAATTGTATAAAATATAGTATATGTTCTTGCCAGAAAATTCGTGTCCTTTATAATGGTAATTGAGCTCACTATTTATAGCTATGCCTGGGGAAAGAGGTCCTAGGATCGTGCCCTCCTTTAATGCCAATTATGAGGGTCATTGATGAAGATGTAACGTTGAGCATAAAGCCAAATTCTCTGTAACGGGCCGTCGCTTTTAATCCTATAGAATATTGCTTAGTAAATGCTACTGGGGGCAGGACATTTAATACATTTTTATGAACGTTATCCATTCCGGTGACAAACGCAGTAGCTGCGTTCGGTCCTCAGCCATTCTATCTTGTATTCCACGTATCCTCCTTTTAGTCACCCACGTGTCATATCATATTTTACCCTATACAGATATTCCTTTTGTATTTCGAGAGTCAATTTTTTAAATTTTAACTGCAAATTCGAATATAGAATTTTTAAGTTTTTGTAAAAATAAATTTACCTGTTTGAAAACTTTATAAAAAGCACTATAAGTCATAATAATTAATAATTTAAAATAATTAAAAGACATGAAAATATTATAATAAAAAATTATTCCTTTGATTCTCAAAATTTGAATTGTATCATTTTTTTTGGGACTAAGAAAATAATAAAAATATGAAAATGAGAGATGATAATGAGTTATTTCACATGTCCCTTCAATGTTAGTCTAGTAAAAGATCGGCTTTATATATGAATGGAGTCTCAACGTGTTCCTCCAACAAGAATAAATGGGAATTATAAGATTAAATAGTTTCCCCATAGTACATGAAAAAAATGTTAATCTTTAGTGCAAATTAAAAAGGAAAGAAAATGTAATAGAAAATTGGAAGGAGAAAGCATTTGTTATTTAAAGCTAATTGAGCTAAAAAGGAAATTTAAAGAAGGTAATCAGTGAAATAATACTTTAAAATTTCAAAACGGCCATCATTCGGTTTGTTCAATAAGTCAATTATCATCAACTTAATGGAAGACTAGATTACAGCCCCCCTGTATGTGTTCTAGTTAATTATAAATATAGTTTAATTTAAAAATGGAGAAGAGAGGCTTCATACATGCCACAGAAAGTGATGCAGAAAGGAATAATTCATTTCTATGCCTTCCACCGAAGAAGAAAAGGTGGAATTTTTTACTACATTTAATTAATTTACTTCCCACATTTTCCATGAAATTCATACTGTTTCTTTACTTACTTCGTTTTCCGTTTCAAACTTCTCTCCTACTCGTTCTAACACACGGAATTATGGCATGACCCATTAATCTAATCCATTATCGTTTAACTAAATGTATTTTGGATCCTCTTTGTCAAACTTGATAGGCTAATTCACACATAGGCGGAGTCAGAATTTGAAGTTTATGGGTTCAGAATTCTAATGATTTTAAGCTAGGTTCTATATTAACAATTGGTGCATATTTAATAAATTTCTTAAAACAAATACAAAGTTTGAACCAAAGCTACTGTGTTCGACCGAACCCGTAGCTATCTAGCTCCGCCGCTGAAATCACATATATAGTTTTAAGATACTTATTAAGGTTACAGACTTTAATCAAAGTACTGGAGAAAACGCCATAGTTTAGACGTAATGCACAATTTTTTGTTGTTGAAATGATTGCAATATTTATAAAAAAGTACGTAGTAGTTAATTTTGACCGATGCGGTGCTTGTAATTAACAAATTTAAATTTTACAGTGCTACTTAAAAAAGAGAAGAAGAAGAAGAAGAAAATTATCTGTAATGTTGCAACTAATGTATGATTCATGCAGTGCCCAATCCAAAGGTATTTTACAAATCAACTGCTTGATTAGAATCCAAAAGATAAATCTTGCTTCATCTATAATGACGACACAGACGACGTTAGCCTTACTTTACAAATATCAGATTAGGGGACAAGAAAAAATGGAAGGTTGTAAAACTGCGAATTGGAAGAATGAATAGGTACGAAATTTTTCTAAGAGGTAATTAATTTAGAGAAAAATTTACACTCAGTAATCAATTCCTTGCCATGCATCTTACTTCTAACATATTTGTTATCCCTCACGAAGTTCAAATTCTCTATTTATTAAATAAAGATTTCTTAATTTGTTTGAGTGAAAGCTGGAGAAGCAGAATATTCATTTGATTTGGACTCAGCTTGTTCAAATAGCTCGATCGGATCATAATATTTGTCGAATTTCTCTTTCATGATGTGAAGCCCAAATAAGGCCAAATTCATATTAAATATTTAATAATGACAAATCTCGTGCCTGTTCATTCCGTTACTAAATGTATATACTAGATCAGGTTAGAAACTCATATAAATTGGTTCAGGTTGAAATCAGAATATTTAGTTCCTTAATAGTGGCCCAGATGACCATATTTGACTTGAGAGTCAACATATTGAGTAAATGACCTCAGAACCGGGATTTGATGGTCCCAATAGGTTTGTATGATAATTTTGAACTTGGATATGTATTCGGATCGAGTCTCGGGTGATCGGGATCGTTTTGACACTTAATGTTGAAAGTTGCCGTATTGAAGATTTTCAAGTTTTTTAAATTTGGTTTGAAGTAGACTTTGATCTTATCGATGTCCGTTTGGGATTTAGAGCATGAGAATAGATCTGTATGGTGATTTATGACTTGTATGCAAAATTTGACGTCATTTCGAGTTGTTTAAGTATGATTCGACCCGTTCGGAGCTAGTTGAAAAAGTTTGAAGTTCATAAGTTGATTAATTTGGTTTTGGGGTGCGATCCTTAGTTTCAATATTATTTTATGTGTTCCGAGGGTCCAAACATGTCCGTATTATATTTATGGACTTCTTAGTACAGTTCGACAGGGTCCCGGTTGGCCCGGGTGAGTTTCGAACCACCAGGAGCTAAGTTCAATTTTATGCAATTTGTTGTTCTGGTTTCCCTCTTCGCAAACGCGGAGAAGGCCTCGCGTTCGCGATGAAGGAATTGGACTGGGGAAATGTTCTTAACATTCGCGAAAAGGAGCGCGCGATCACGATGCTCTGGGCCACTGGTCATCGCGTTCGCGTGCTTGGGTTTGCATTCGTGTAGGGTAAGGCTAGCTGGGAAGGGGGCAGGCTGTTGGTCTCCGCGTTTGCGAAGAGCCCCTCGCATTCACGTAGGGTTGGTTAGGCAAGCCTTCGCGTTACTTGCATCACGTTCTCGTTCATTTTTCAGAGCCTTGGTCGCTTTGCCTTCGCGATCGCGATGGTATTGTCGCGATCGCGAAGAAGGATTCACTGGGTAGTAAATTGATTAAAAACGGGACTTAGGCTCATTTCGTTCATGTATCTCAACCTGTGGCCAATTTTAGAGGTCTTTGGATATGGGTTTTCACCTAACACCTTTAGGTAAGTAATCTCTACATAATGTGAGTTTAATACCTAGATTATGAGTAGATTTTAACATGTGAATTGTGAAAATTTTAAGATTTTATTGAAAAACCTAGGTTTTGGTAAAAATGGGATTAAACCACGAAAACGATTATGGAATTTAGTAAAAATTATATATTTGTATTCGTAAGGTTATGGGTAATATTTATTTATGAAAATTTTCAAAATCCGGGCACATGAGCCCGGGAGTGAATTTTAGGAATCTTCCAAATTGAGTTGGGTAACAGCCTCTCTATCCTCACAAGGTAGGGATAAGGTATGCGTACACACTACCCTCCCCAGACCCCACGGTATGGGATAAGACTGGGTATGTTGTTGTTGTTCCAAATTGAGTTGGGTAATTACTCTAATAGTTAAATTATGAACTTTTGAGAATATATTGATTAGTTTGCACGACCTTTTGGCTAATTTCGGATTGCTTGGCACTGATTTAAGGCTATTAGTGTGAATTGTGGATCGGGAAGAAGACTTAAAAATGAGGTAAGTCTCTTGCCTAACCTTATATGAGGGAATTATCCCCATAGGTGTTTTAAATTGTTGTTTGCTAATAATTATGGGTGTTACATATGCGCAATGTGACGATAGTCCTTACATTGCGAAAATGATGCTTATGTACAGGTAAACTTAGGCCTTTACCTTATAATACTTATATTACTTGAACCCAACTTGTTAGATTAATTACTTGAATTTATAATTGAAATTGGATATGGGATTTACGAGACCGAGATTTATTGCCTTGAGTATTGGCGGAATACTTGATTGTTAATGGAAATTATGCCCTCTTTGAGTATTAATCATGTGTAGTAGTCGTTGATAAGAGTTCGTAGAGTTTCTCCATTTCTTGTGGATCGAGACGAGCACCTCAGCAGTATATTTAGATGTATCTATGGTTCACGCCGGTCGACCCTCAGCAGTATACACACTATTCTGGATCGGGCTACGACCTCACCATAAATCGCACGTGGTGTTTCTAGAAGTCCGATTATACTTGATATCTCTTTTTCGACTTGAGACTTGATAATTACTTGGTGATATTTTACGGGTTAATATTGGCATGTGATACTTGGAGGTTTTAAATTGATATTGTATTAAAGAATCATTATTTATTATTTTCCATTTCATTGTTACTGTTTCAAGCTGAGCAGGACGAAGACGGAATACCTGGAGTGTAAGTTCAACACTGAGCCAGGGGAAGTGGGCGTGGATGTAAGGCTTGTTACCCAGGTCATCCCGAGTAGAGGCAGCTTCAAGCACCTTGGTTCGGTTATCCAGGGGGGAGGGGAGATCGACGAGGATGTCACACACCGTATTGGGGTAGGATGGATGAAGTGGAGATTAGCATCTGGAGTCCTGTGTGACAAGAGAGTGCCACCGATGCTCAAAGGTAAGTTTTGTAAAGCGGTGGTTAGACCAGCCATGATGTATGGGGCTGAGTGTTGGCCCATTAAGAACTCACATATCTAGAAGATGAAAGTAGCAGAAATGAGGATGTTGCGCTGGATGTGCGGGCACACTAGGATAGATAAGATTAGGAATGATGATATTCGGGAGAAGGTGCATGTGGCTCCCATTGATGACAAGATGCGGGAAGCGAGGCTTAGATGGTTCGGACATGTTCAGAGGAGAAGCCCAGATGCTCCGGTACGGAGGTGTGAGCAGCTAGTGGTGGAAGGCACGAGAAGAGGTAGAGGGCGGCCTAAGAAGTATTGGGGAGAGGTGATCAGGCAGGATATGGCGAAGCTCCAGATTTCTGAGGACATGACACTTGATAGGAAGATGTGGAGGTCGAGTATTAGGGTTGTAGGTTAGGAGNGACACTTGATAGGAAGATGTGGAGGTCGTGTATTAGGGTTGTAGGTTAGAAGGTAGTTAAGTCGTGCCTACTTCGTACCATGGTGGGACTAGCCATGTAAGATTTTTGTCTAAGATAACTAGTAGGAATGTTGTGGCTTATTATTTCGCTTTTTAGTGCAGGTCCTATTTACTAGCTATCGCTTTTGCTTTATATCTTTCTTCTTGATTTTATGGTGTTCCTATTTTTCTTATGGCTATTGTGGTGATACTAATATTTACTAATATTGTCTGCCTTTACTTTGCATCTTTCTTCTCGATTTCATGGTGTTCCTATTTATCCTATGATTGTTGTTGTGATACTAATATTGTCTCCCTTTTTTGCCCTTTTGTCTTTTTATTTTTTTTGAGCCGATGGTCTTTCGGAAACAGCCTCTCTACTCCTTCGGGGTAGGGGTAAGGTCTGCGTATACACTACCCTTCCCAGATCCCATTAGTGGGATTTTACTGGGTTGTTGTTGTTGTTGTTGTTTCTACTGTTGCATGCCATGCCTATTTATAATTCCTATACTTTATTTATTGACCTCTAGTAAGTGTCGATGTCAACCATCATCACTACTTCTTCGAGGTTAAACTAGATAGTTACTGGGTACACGTTGTTTACATATTCACGCTACACTTCTGCACTAATCGTGCAGGATCTGAGGCAGGTACATTTGGTGGCCAGTTAGGCGCGTATCCCCGCTACCTGAAGACCTAGTGGTGAGCTACATCCTATACTCCATTCTGTAGCACATGGAGTCTCCTCCTTGTTGTATTTATTTTTATGTCTATCTTACTTCAGATAGTAGTAGGAGGAGGTTTTGTATATTCTACTAGTTTGCTCGTACACTTGTGACACCAAGTTTTGGGAGTTGAAAGTAGATATTTATGATCTTGTCTATTAATAATTACCCTTTAACTTGTATGCTTTATTTTAGTAGATATTTATGATCTTGTCTATTAATAATTACCCTTTAACTTGTATGCTTTATTTTAGTAGATATTTATGATCTTGTCTATTAATAATTACCCTTTAACTTGTATGCTTTATTTTAGTAGATATTTATGATCTTGTTTATTAATAATTACACTTTAACTCGTATGCTTTATTTTATGTTTTACATCACCATGGTTAATTATTCTTGGTTTCTCTATTAAGTAAAATTCATGACTTTAAATTAATAAAATAAACAATTAAATGGATAGTTTTTCCTAACGATGACGTTGGGCGCCATCACGGCCTATAATGAGAATTGGGTCTTGATAGCTTGGTATCAGAGCACTAGGTTCACATGGGTCTTACAAGTCATGAGCTGGTCTAATAGAGTCTTGCGTATCGGTGCAGAGACGTCCGTATTTATCTTCGAGAGGCTATAGGGTGTTAGGGCACTTCTCTTTCTTCATCTTCTATCGTGCAGTTAATGTTGTGCTAAGTATCTTTCTCTTATTCTCTTACAGATGGTAAGAACGCATGCGGCAGATGTACCTGGCGGTAGAAGAGTTGCTCCCCCTGTTTCTAGAGGTTGAGGCAGAGGCCGAGGGAGGGCTCTAACTCCTGTTAGAGGATGAGGGCATCCTAGAGTTGCCCCCGCCACACCACCAATGGAGGATCCTGTTATTGAGGAGCAGGATGAGGCGCCTGCAGCTGAGCCGGCCCTGGTAGATTTCACGACTGCACCGGGATTTCAGGAGGTCATGGGAGGTATGCTGCAGTTCATGGACTCTATGACGCAGGTTGGTTTATTTCCATCTGACCCAGCCACATCTCACATGGGGGGAGGGGGAGCACAGAACCCTACCGCTCAGGCTCCAAGACACTCTGTTGCCGTATGTCAGACCCCAGGTACACTACCTGTAGGCGGGGCTCAGCCAGTTGCAGCGGTTATACCAGAGCCAAGACTAGCCATGGCCGTTGAGCAACAGACGCGGTTGGATAGATAGACCAAGATACATCCTTGTCTTTGGCGGTAAGAGATAGGTTGACCCACATGACTTTATTGATCGTTGTAGAGACAAGTTGTACAACATAGGGGTATTGGAGTCCAACGAGGTGGACTTCACCATATTTCAAATATAGGGCATGGCCCGTAGATGGTGGCAGTCTTATCTCTGTAGCAGGCTAGCAAGTTCACCACCTTCTACTTCGGACCAGTTCACACGTCTCTTTCTAGAAAGATATATCCCACCCTCTCGGAGGGAAGAGTTGCGGGATCAGTTTG
Source organism: Nicotiana otophora (assembly GCA_000715115.1). Taxonomy (NCBI): domain Eukaryota; kingdom Viridiplantae; phylum Streptophyta; class Magnoliopsida; order Solanales; family Solanaceae; genus Nicotiana; species Nicotiana otophora. Next base: position 20,565 of record AWOL01S0064286.1, read on the forward strand.
AGCGGCTCCAGCAGGGGCAGATGTCGGTGTCCGATTATGAGGCGAGGTTCTTTGAGTTGTCTCGCCATGCACTTATGATACTCCCATAGATGCATAGTGAGTGTGGAGGTTTATTGCGGGCTTGTATTATGGCATCCAGGTTACTATGGCCAAGGGGTTGAGATGGGGACTTCATACGAGCAGGTTATGGAGATAGATCCGAGGATCGAGGGTATCTGTCAGTAGGGCCAATATCATGCACCGAGAGAAGCGGCCTCGAAACTCTGGAGGATTCAGTGGTGCTACATCTTGGGGCAGAGGTCAGTTTGTGAGGGCCCAGTCTAGCAGGCCCACATATTCAGCACCACTGCCTTCTTGGGGTTCTCCAGTGCAGCCCTATTTCAGCACAATTCCAGAGAGCTCTTACCGTCCGCCGACTGTTCAGGGTTCTTCCAGTGGGTGTTCAGGTCCCCAGGGTCAGACATCTTCCACACCGAGAGGTTGCTATGAGGGCGGGGAGCTTGGTCATATGAGGAGATTTTACCCCAAACTTCGGGGCAAGGCAATACAACGGAGACTTTTATTCAGACTTTAAAGCTCTAAATTGTTCGATTAAGCTCTTAATTATCTTTTTAACTCAAAATTACTTCCTGCAGGGCATAAAATACATAATAAGTGTAATGCACTAATATTTAAGCTTAAACACAAGTAAAATGCAGTAATTAGCATACAAACTATTACTAAAATACGGGTTTCTAGCCTACCAAAACAGGTACATCTGGTGGCCAGTCAGGTGCGATCCACGTACCCGGAGACTTAGTGGTGAGCTGCTTCCTATACTCCATTATGCGGCACCCGGAGTATCCTTCTTGTTGTATTAATTTATCTGTTTATCTTACTTCAGACAATAGTTGTAGGAGGTTTTGTATATTCTACTAGTTTGCTCGTGCACTTGTGACACCGGGTTTTGGGAGTTGGTAGCAGATATTTATGATCTAGTCGATTAATAATTATCCTTTCACCTTGTTTTCTTTATTTTATGTTTTACATCACCATGGTTAATTATTCTTGATTTCTCTATTAAGTAAAATTTATGACTTTAAACTAATAAAATGAACAATTAAATAGATATTTCACTGTTGGCTTGCATAATAGCAGTATTGGGCGCAATCTTAACCTAGAATGGGAATTGGGTCGTGACATATATTGAAGCCAATGACAAGCTTCTTTTGTCAAAGTAAGAGCAAGTCACTTTGTTGGCATAACTACACAAAGAACAAATACCATTGTTATTGCATATGTTTCTAGTACGCATCAGAACTAAACCTAGAAAATAACTATTGCTTTTGGTGAAAATTCAAGCCTGTAGAATTCATGATGCGTGACAGAAGTGCAAATTAAAGTAGAGTTCAAAATTGTGAAATTCATTAAGATTTAAAAGATACTTTATAACAATATAGAAAATATTATTTATCATGAATAAGCAGTCAGGTTCTTGACCGAAATCTCAATTAATCTTAAGTTATTTTGCCCCTCTTAGGTTATTGCTTAAGTAAGAAGATTAAGTATGGTAGAAGGTGGAAAGTTAGAAAGTTAACTTTCTTATGATTTTTGACTTTATGTCCAATTAATGCCATCGGTTTATGGCTACAATAGTAGAAAAATAAAGTAACAGAAATATCAATACTTTCTATTGAAAACAGTAGTTAAGAATCATTTCCAAGACTAAATATGCACAGACAACAATCTCGAGTTTCGCGGATATAGATACGAAAATATATTCAAGAAGAGAATCATATATAGAATAAGCAAGACACTTATAAAAAATGCATTAACAGAGAAGAAATAAATTTACATGGGAAGTTTGATTTTGTGTATGCTCTCATAGACGAATATCGCTTAGGTCAATAAACTGGTGAACAAGCATGATGAATCAAAACAATAATGTTAGTACGGAAAGAAATATTTCAGAGTTAAGCTCATATTTTCTATAATTCAAGATGACCAACTACAAAAAATAATCTTATCAAGAAAATATTTTCACATAAATGTTGTCTTCCATACCGAAAAAGAAAAAAAAAAACCCAAAAAATATTTTGTTAGATTAGTTAGTGTTTGATGGGAGTATTTGAGAAGAGGTTGTTTTGTCCCTCGTTAAAAAAAGAAAGAAAGAAAGAAATAAGTGTTTAAAATACTTCTTTGTCATATATGGTTCGAATATTTTGAAGGTGTTTTAGAGGGAAACTAGAATTTGACTATATTATTAATAGTCAAGATTCTTGGGCCAATTAAAATAGTCTGAAATTTACTTTTTTAGTCACTTAGTAATTTTGTTATTTAATAAGACGTTGTTTACTAATTTTGAAAAGATACCTATTGGCAAAGGTTGAGTCTGTAATTCTAATAGACACCTAAAAGGGTTTATAAATACTCCATTCCTCTCCAAAACGAAAATCATAAGAAAAGCAACAGTTTTCCATCTTCTTCTCTTTCTGCTATATACAATTCACAAAGAGTATTCTAGAGGAAATTCGAGTATCAATTCAAATAAATTGTCGATACTCGAATTTCAGAGGATTTATAGAATCCTGGAGGAATTCTACCATAATCCCTGCAGCAACGAAACTGGAAGGCTTAAATTCCTTAAGGACAGTGACTACACTATCAAGGCCTACTTATTTCGTCCCATATTCTGCTATTTTCTAACACATTTGGGAGGGAAAAACAAAAGAAAACAAGGAAGAAAACGAAAAATAAACAAAATAAAAAAGACTGAATCGTAATATTTGAACAACTTGGTTTAAATTTTCTACGATTGCATTCCAGACAATGGACAATCCAGGAAAAAGTTTTGTGTAGCAACTGTACCTGTAAACCAAGAATAATACCTTAAAATTAGCTAGAACCTCAAAAGTCATGTAGGAAAAAAACATAAAGGTATAAAGGAGAATGGAAAAAGGTGACAATGGCAATTATAAACGGCCTAATTGGAAGAAAAGATATATGTAACGTACATGTAAGAAGTTCATAAGTTTTTTCTTTAAAAAATGAAAAGGTAAAATAACATTACCTAAAAGTGTTCACATTTATAATATAGCATGATGTGCGTCACATTAAGTATATGTTCTATAATCAAAAGATTATCAAGTTAATTATTTTGGTATTATATGTATCCACACATATATATACATACGCTATGTTTTACATTACTCTTTTGTTATAGTTAGATTGGGAATACAGAAAATGGGTATATGTTGATTTTGTTTCAATTGAATTTGGTGGAATAACTGTAATAAGGTAATGATAAGCAAACCTTTGAAGAGTAAATCTCGGATGGTCTTGATCATCACTATAAATATTAGCATGGTCAATTAGGTCAGGCCAGATGCCTCCATATGCGGGACAAAATGTTGGTTTTGACTGCATTTTTTATGCTTTAGTCCAGAGAGGATGGACACAAGCAGGCAATTTGAAAGTTCACTGTTCTTATGCAAAATGCATATTTGAAGTGATTGAAATATATCTAGATGCATCACTTTACGCTAACATTGATATTATTATTACTTATCAATTGAGTACTAAAGTTTATAATATTCTTATCATCGTTGAACTTTCTTTCTTTTATGTATATTTTTCGGTTTCATACTTTTCATTTTCTAAGTTTGTTGGGGATACAAGCTTTCAACAAAAAATAGTAAGGGGGCAAAGAAGAATGAAAGTTAGTAAATTTTGAATTGACAGAACGAATAGGAACATAAGCATGGAATTAACATAAAAGGAGAAAATTAAGCTCATTAGTCAACCCCTTTCCATAAATCTTAGTGCTCACATATCTGTTTTTTTTTTGTTTTCGGCAATTGTAAATTTACCAGGGAAAACATTATGTACAAACAAAACAAAACAAAACAAGGAAAGTTGAAGAGCTTCAGCTTCGTACAACTGCTAGCAACTAACTCTCCCGCCACCCTCTATTTATATTCTTACATCAACTGCCCTAGGGGTAAAAGTTTAAATGTGTCAATTGTCCAGTAATTTTGGCATATTCGTCTGAAATGGATATCCTGGATTATTAGCTTGTTGATAAGATCAATGCCTCTTTGTTTTCCTTGAAAGATTCTTTGGTACCTCTCCTGACATAAGTAATAAACACACGCACTCTCAGCTATCGTCATTGTCACGACCTCAATTTCGCTCTGTAGGATGTCGTGACGATACCTAATCTCTAAGACTAGGTAAGCCTAACACTTACTAAATAAGTAGAATAATTCAACCATCAAATGAAAAATACGAGATAACAATCTTATACAAACTATAATTTTTAAAATCAGTAGTACACATCATAAGCTCTACTGATTTTTTTAGAAAATTCCTAAATACAACTATTCGGATGGAATTAAACGGTACAATGAAAATACCAAAAGGTGACTCCGAGGCCTGCGAACGCGACGACAGATTTATCTTGAGTCTCCACAGCTCGACTAGCCAGCTAATAATCAATAACAACCGAGGCACCTGGATCTGCACAAAAATGTACAGAAATATAGTGTGAGTATACCACAGCGGTACTCAGTAAGTATCAAGACTAACCTCAGTGGAGTAGTGACGAGGAACAGTCAAGACACCTACCGGACTAAACAACTTGAACGAGTGCGTAGATGAATGTGATGACCCAAAATGTTATCTTTAAATTTAATAATTAATTTTGTGTCCTAAGACCTCAAAAAATACTATTTATCATTCCTCGATTTGCGTGCGCAGTCCGTAAAATTTTTCGAAAAGTTTCCAGGTGAAAAATGGATTAAAATGTGAATTAGAGGTTTAAAACTCAACTGAGTTGACTTTGGTCAATATTTTGAGCAAACGGACTCGAATTAGTATTTTAACAGTTCCGGTAGGTCCGTATCGTGATTTGAGACTTGGGCATATACCCGGAATCAAATTCTGAGGTCCCTAGCCCGAGATATGAAATTTTGATGAAAAAATTAAAAGTTTAAGTTCAAATAGTAACCGAATATCGAATTTTATGCAAACAACCCCGAAATAGAATTTTGATGATTCCGACAGCTCCGTATGGTGATTTTGGACTTAGGAACATGATCAGAATTTTATTTGGAAGTCCGTAGTAAAATTAGGCTTGAAATGGCTAAGATAGGAATTTAAAGTTTGGAAGTTTGACCGGGGAGTTGACTTTCTGATATTGGGGTCGAAATCCGATTCCGAAAATTTTCATAGCTCCGTTATGTCGTTTATGACTTGCGTACAAAATTTGAGGTCAATCGGACTTGATTTGATAGGTTCCGGTGTTGTTTATAGAAATTGAAAGTTTCAAAGTTCATTAGGCTTGAATCTATGTGTGATTCGTGAGTTTAGCATTGTTTGATGTGATTTGAGGTTTCAAATAAGTTCGTATGATATTTTTGGACTTGTTGATCTATTGAGTTGAGGTCCCGAGGGCCTCGGGTGAGTTTCGGATGGTTAACGGATCAAAAGTGGGATTTAGCTACTGCAAAAGCTGCTGCAATTTTTTCTGCTGGAAATACTGCCAAAATCGGGTTGCCTGCCAAAATCGAGGTCCCTGACAAAATTGAGATCCCTGACAAAATCGAGGTCCCTGACAAATTGAGGTCCCTGACAAATCGAGGTCCCTGACTAAATCGAGGTCCCTCACAAATCTAGCTCCCTGACAAAATCTAGCTCCCTGATAAAATCGAGCTCCCTGACAAAATCGAGCTCCAAAGATCGAGCTTTCAAGATCGAGCTCTCGAGATCGAGCTCCCGAGATCGAACTGGACAGATCGAGCTCCCAAGATCGAACTGAGCAGATCGAGCTCCCAAAATCGAACTGGACAGATCTGTAAGTTATAACAACAGAGGCATTTAACCCATTTGTTATTTTTGATAAACTTGAGCTTGAACAGAGGCGACTTTTGACAGATTTTCAAGGAAAGGCATTTGGGGTAAGTGATTCCAACTCGGATTTGGTCTATATACACAAATACATCATTGTTTTCACCATTTTATTAGTGTTTTGAGATAGAAATTTGGAAGATTTTTAGAAATATCATAGAAACGAATTTTTGAGATTTCGATGTCGATCCGGAGTCCGATTTGAGTGAAACTGGTATGGATGGACTCGTAATTGAATGGGTTGTCAGATTTTGTAAGTTTTGCCGGATTCCGAGACGTGGTCCCCACGGGCAATATTTGAGCTAATTTCGGATTTTATTGAAAAGTGTAATATTTTCTTATGAAATTGATTCTTATAAATTTTGTTGACTGTATCGAATTAATTATGACTAGATACGAGTCGATCGGAGTTGAAAAAATCGAGGAAAAAGCATAATACAACAACAACAATAACAACCCAGTATAATCCCACTAGTGGGGTCTGGGGAGGGTAGTGTGTACGCAGACCTTACCCCTACCCTGGGGTAGAGAGGCTGTTTCCAAATGACCCTCGGCATCTTTCCCTCCAAGAACTCCCCACCTTGCTCTTGGGGTGACTCGAACTCACAACCTCTTGGTTGGAAGTGGAGGGTGCCTACCATCAGAGCAACCCACCTTGAGGAAAAAGCATAATACTTGGTTAAATTAGAGCAAGTCGAGGTAAGTGACTTGTCTAACTTTGTGTGGGAGAAATTACCCTAGGATTGATAATTATAATGTGTGGAAAGTCGTGTATACGAGGTGATGAGTGTGTACACGGGCTAAATATGAAAGATTATATTTTTAAATTGTGTAGATCATTGTTGCGCATTAATTAAATTATTTTATTTTGTTATATTCTTCATTATTGATTTAATGTTTATATTTTTAAATTTGCTTGACCTTTTCCTGCTAATTGTTGTTTTTTGTTTAATTGAAACTTTGTTTCTTTCATACTGTGCATTATTTGAAGGTTGATTTTCTTTAAATTAAATATTATTAATATGAAGTATTTGACATTTTGAAATTTGATATTGAAGCAACGTATTAAAAAATTGAAATATTATTTTCCTGAATTATTTATTCTTGAATATTTTCGTAAGATTAGTTTTTGGATTATTCTGGCATGAGCCGTGAGCTCTTTATTGTTGAAAACTATTATTGTTGATTCTTTTGTGGAAAAATTAAAATATTGGGCACTTGAGGTGCAAATTGTGATATATTGTGATATTGATACGCATACGGTGGTATAAGGTCTGGGTGTTGAAACGCATGCGGTGAGATAAGGGTGGCTTGATACGCGTGGCTAGTAGGGG
>AWOL01S0064294.1:0-17352 GCA_000715115.1 Nicotiana otophora
ACTCCTCACTCAATACCTTCCCCTCTCCTTCTCTATTTTCCTCACACAAATCTCATTCCCCACCCCGCGTCGCCACCGCCTACCCCCCGTCGTCGCTGTCGCCACTGCCACTGCCGCTCCTCTCCTTCTCCACCTCCTAAAAATTCTAGGTTTGAATTACAACCTATTTATTTATTATTTCTAGGTTTTGTTAATTAGTTATGAATTAGTTTCAATTGATTAGTGTTTCAATTATTTGAATATTGTATTTTATTGAGGATTAGGGTTTAGGTCTTGTTTTAATTAGTTTTGTTAATTAGTTTTATTAACTAATTAGTTTTGNAATTATAACTTAGAAAATTTACTTAGATGGATGCTATTATAATTTATTAAAAGTAAATAGTTAATATAATTATTTATAAAGATTATGCTTATAGTTTATAATTATTTATAATAATTGTATAGTTAAATAAAATAAATGCTTATAGTTTATAATATTTTAAGAAAAACACACACACAAAAAAAAGAATTTTTTTTTAAAACCGACCAAAGTTGGTCGGTTTTTGGTCAAACGGTCAACACTAATGTACCGACCAAAATTACCGACCAACTTTGGTCGGTAATTCTGAAATCATAATTGAAATAACGGGGGGAACCCCCATTTCTCTTACCTTTCTTCCCCAAATTTCCCCTAACTCCTCACTCAATACCTTCCCCTCTCCTTCTCTATTTTCCTCACACAAATCTCATTCCCCACCCCGCGTCGCCACCGCCTACCCCCCGTCGTCGCTGTCGCCACTGCCACTGCCGCTCCTCTCCTTCTCCACCTCCTAAAAATTCTAGGTTTGAATTACAACCTATTTATTTATTATTTCTAGGTTTTGTTAATTAGTTATGAATTAGTTTCAATTGATTAGTGTTTCAATTATTTGAATATTGTATTTTATTGAGGATTAGGGTTTAGGTCTTGTTTTAATTAGTTTTGTTAATTAGTTTTATTAACTAATTAGTTTTGAACTTTTAGGGTTTCACGATCCCAAATTTCCTACCGACGGGACCGTGATGGTGCCTAACATTTCACTTGCTAGGCAAGCCAACGTTAGAGAATCATTAAACCAATTTCTTATTTCCATTCAGTAATTAATAATAATTAACTAAGATAAAATACAATAAGTGCGGAATATCATAAAAACTGTATTAATTACTACCACCCGGATCTGGAGTCACAATTCACGAGCATTCTAGAATTTACTACAAGTAATAGTCTGAAAGAAATACAACTATCTAAATGAAAGAAAATAGTATGACATAAAAGATAGACGGGGATTTCAAAGTCTGTGAACGCCGACAGATCTACCTTGAGTCTCCGAACAGCGGACCAATAGTAAAATCTTGATCAACCTGAGCCGGTACCAAAATCTGCACAGAAAGTGTAGAGTGCAACATCAGTACAACCGACTCCATGTACTGGTAAGTGCCGAACCTAATCTCGGTGAAGTAGTGATGAAGCTAGGACAAGACACCCACATATAACCTGAACAGTATAATCATGCTAGTGGCAATAACAGTAAATAAAGGAATAACGCAGAAATAATGGGAAGAGGACATACAGTGGGGAAAATATAATATAAAGAGTGAGAATAATGAAAAGACAGAATTAAACCGAAAATTCTTAAACAAATTGAGCAAATAAAAACAGCAAAGAAAAACTGCACGGCATCACCCTTCGTGCTTTTACTCTCAACCTCACCAAATAAATAAATAGAACGGCATGGTATCACCCTTCGTGCTTTACACTCTTCCTCACAATATAAATGATGCATGCACGACATCACCCTTCGTGCTTTACATTCTTCCTCACAATATAAATAATGCATGCACGACATCACGCTTCGTGCTTTACACTCTTCCTCACAATATAAATAATGCATGCACGGCATCACCCTTCGTGCTTTACACTCTTCCTCACAATATAAATAATGCATGCACGACATTACCCTTCGTGCTTTACACTCCTCCTCACTAATAACAAAACCAATAACAACGGATAGATAAGAGTATCACAAAGAAACCAGTATTGTACTCATAATCAATAGTACAATGTAATCTCAATCTTGAATCAATATTCGAAAGTTACCAAATCTTAGTGAAACCAGATGTGAGTCACCCAACATTTCAAATAACCCGCTAAGCATGGATAGTAGAATTTAAGGCTACAAAATAAACAAGAATAGAATTTCACTCGCATGCTATGACTCGACAACGACGCATAAATGCCCGTCAACTCACCTATACGTCGTATTTAACAACCAAACACGTAGCAAATGAACACATAATACCTATTCCCTCAAGCCAAAGTTAGACACGACACTTACCTTGCTTCGAAGACCACTTAATTCTCAATCCCAGCTTTTCCTTTGGAATTTACCTCCAAACCACTCGTATCTATTCAAAAATGACTCAATAATATCAAATATTGCTAAAGGAATCAATTATATTTCATAAATTAAATTTCCCAAATTTTCCTCCAAAAAGTCAAAAAATCGACAACGGGTCGGCTTGGTCAAAACTCGAGGTTCGGACCAAAATCCATTTACCCATTCAACCCCGAGCCCGAATATGTAATTAGTTTTGGAATCCGGCCTCAAATTGAGGTCTAAATCCCCAAATTTCCGAAATCCCTAGTTTCTACCCAAAACCCCTAATTCTACCATGAAAACCTTAGATTTTAGGTTGAAATCTTGTAAAATGCAGTGAAAGATTGGAAGAAACCAGTTTAGAATCACTTACCTATGATTTGGGGAAGAAATGATCTTTGAAAAAATTGCTTCTTGTGTTTTAGGTCTTGAAAATTTGGGAAATGAATGAAAATTCCCGTCTAAAAGTCATTTTGATCAGCTGCAGGTGTCGCATTTGCGACCTGAGCTTCGCAAATGCGAAGCCCTTCACACCTCATCTGCCTTCGCAAATGCGAAGATAAGTTCGCAAATGCGAACCTTGAATCTTCGCAAATGCGACTAAATGATCGCATTTACGATCACTGCCCTTCCCCGACTCCCTTCGCAAATACGAAAGAAAACTCGCAAATACGAAAACTATTGGCCCAGCTTCTCTTGGCATTTGCGATGAGAAACTCGCAAACCTCTCAGAGGTCGTAATTGCGATGCTTGATCTCGCAAATGCGAGATCATAGGTCTGCAATAATATCAGATGCCCAACAGTAGTTTCCAAGCCAAATCTCACTCTGTAGCCTATCTGAAACTCACCCGAGCCCTCGGGGCTCCAAACCAAACATGCACACAAGTCTAAAAATATCATACGAACTTGCTCGCGCGATCAAATCGCCAAAATAACACCTAGAACTACGAATTTAGTACTAAATCAAATGGAATTCTCAAGAACACTTTAAAATTTCTATTTTCTCAAATGAACGTCCGAATCACGTCAAATCAACTCCGTTTCTCACCAAATTTCACAAACAGGTCTTAAATATCATAATGAACTTGTACCTGGCTCCAAAACCAAAATACGGACCCGATACTAACAATGCCAAATATCAATCAATTCTTATAAATAAATAATTTTCAAACTTTTAATTTTCATCAAAAATTCATAACTCAAGCTAGGAACCTCCGAATTCGATTCTGGGCATACGCACAGGTCCCATAATTCAATAAGGACCTAACGGGACCGCCAAAGCACGGATCCGGGCCTGTTTACCAAAAATATTGACCGAAGTCAACTAAAATCAACTTTTAAGGCAAAAATTCTTATTTTTATTAGTTTTCAACATAAAAGCTTTCCGGAAACCTGCCCGGACTGCGCACGCAAGTCGAAGAGGGTAAAAATGAGATTTTAAGGCTTAAGAATGCAGATTCGAGTTCTAAAACATAAGATGACCTTTTGGGTCATCACATTCTCCACCTCTAAAATAATCGTTCGTCCTCGAACGGACATAGAAAAGTACCTAGGCTGGTGAAAAGGTGGGGATATCTACTCCGCATATCTGACTCGGACTCCCAAGTAGTTGCCTCAATAGGATGACCTCTCCACTGCACTCGAACTGAAGGGTAACTCTTTGATCTCAACTGGCGAACTTGCCGGGCTAGAATTGCCACCGGCTCCTCCTCATAAGTCAAATCCTTGTCCATCTTGACAAAGCTGAAATCTAACACATGAGACGGATCACCATGATATTTCTGGAGCATAGACACATGGAATACCGGATGAACAACTGCTAAACTAGGTGGCAACGCAAGCCTGTTAGCCACCTCTCCCACTATCTCTAGAATCTCAAAAGGTCTGATATACCTAGGGCTCAACTTGCCCTTCTTTCCGAACCTCATTACACCCGTCATGGGTGATACCCGAAGTAATACCCTCTCTCTGACCATGAATGCCACATCACGAACTCTACGATCGACATAACTTTTTTGCCGGGACTGAGCTGTACGAAGTCGATCCTGTATAATCTTGACCTTGTCCAATGCCTCCTGAACTAAATCTGTACCCAACAACCGAGCCTCCCCCGACTCAAACCACCCAAGTGGCGACCTACATCGTCTACCATATAATGCCTCATAGGGAGCCATCTGAATGCTCGACTGGTGGCTGTTATTGTAGGAAAACTCCGCTAATGGCAAGAACTAATCCCAAGAACCTCCAAAGTCAATAACATATGCACGAAGCATATCCTTCAAGATCTGAATAGTATGCTCGGACTGTCCGTCCATCTGAGGATGGAATGTTGTGCTCAACTCAAACCGCATACCTAACTCACGCTATACTGCCCTCCAAAAGTACGAGGTAAACTGCGTATCTCGATCAGAAATGATAGACACGGGCACACCGTGAAGACGGACGATTTCACGAATGTAAATCTCTGCCAACCGCTCCAAGAAATAGGTAACTACCACAGGAATGAAATGCGCTGACTTAGTCAGCCTATCCACAATAACCCAAACTACATCGAACTTCCTCTAAGTCCGTGGGAGTCCAACAACAAAATCCATAGTGATACGCTTCTACTTCCACTCAGGAATGTCTAACTTCTGAAGCAAACCACCAGGTCTCTGATGCTCGTACTTAACTTGCTGACAATTCAGACACTGAGCTACATATGCAACTATATCCTTTTTCATTATTCTCCACCAATAATGTTGCCGCAAATCTTGATACATTTTAGCGGTACCTGGATGAATAAAATACCTGGAACTGTGTGCTTCTTCAAAAATTAATTCACGAAGCCCATCCATATTAGGCACACAAATATGAGCCTACATTCGAAGAAACCCATCTTCCCCTACAACAACCTGTTTGGCATCACCGTGTCGCACTGTGTCCTTAAGGACAAGTAAATGAAGATCATCATATTGCCTCTCTCTGATGCGCTAATATAAAGAAGACCGAGCGACTCTGCAAGCTAGAACCCGACTGGGTTCTGAAATATCTAACCTCACGAACTGATTAGCCATAGTCTGAACATCTGCAGCTAATGGCCTCTCACAAACTGGAATATACGCAAGACTGCCCATACTCACAGCCTTTCTACTCAAAGCATCGGCCACCACATTGGCCTTTTCGGGGTGATACAATATGGTGATATCATAGTCTTTCTACAACTCCAACCATCTTCTCTGCCTCAAATTAAGATCCTTTTGTTTGAACAGATACTGAAGGCTACGATGATTAGTAAATACCTCACACGAGACACCGTAGAGGTAATGCCTCCAAATCTTCAACGCATGAACAATGACTGCGAATTCTAAGTCATGAACAGGATAATTCTTCTCGTGAACTTTCAATTGTCGTGACGCATATGCAATTACCTTGCCATCTTGCATTAATACTGTACTAAGCCCAATGTGAGATGCATCACAATATACCGTATACGATCCTGAACCTGTGGGTAATACCAACACTGGTGCCATAGTCAAAGCGGTCTTGAGCTTCTGAAAGCTCAACTCACACTTGTCTGACCATTTGAATGGGACAGCTTTCTAGGTCAATCTGGTCAATGGACTTGCTATAGATGAAAACCCGTCCACAAACCGACGATAATAACCTACTAAACCCAGGAAACTCCGTATCTTTGTAACTGAAGTAAGTCTAGGCCAATTTTGAACAACCTCAAACTTCTTAGGATCCACCTTTATGCCTTCTGCCGATACAACATGCCCCAAAAAGGCAACTGAGTCTAACCAAAAGTCACATTTTGAAAACTTGGCATATAACTGATTATTCTTCAAGGTGTGAAGCACACTTCGAAGATGTTGTTCATTTTCCTCTCAACTGCTGGAATAAATCAAGATATCATCAATGAATACAACCACAAAAGAATCCAAATAAGGCTTGAACACTCGATTCATCAAATCCATAAATGTTGTTGGGGCATTCGTCAACCCAAATTACATCACTAGGAATTCGTAATGCCCATACCGAGTTCGAAAAGCTATTTTAGGGACATTAGATGCCCTAATCTTCAACTGATGGTAACCAGACCTCAAATCGATCTTCGAAAATACCTTGGCACCCTGAAGCTGATCAAATAAGCCATCAATTCTTGGCAACGGATATTTGTTTTTGATAGTGGCCTTGTTCAACTGCCAATAATATATACACATCCTCATCGATCCATCTTTCTTCTTCACAAACAATACAGGTGCACCCCATGGCGAGATACTAGGTTTAATGAAGCCCTTATCAAGCAAATCTTGCAACTGCTCCTTTAATTCCTTCAACTCTGGCGGGGCCATGCGATATGGCATAATAGAAATAGGTTGAGTGCCCGGAGCCAGATCAATGCAGAAATCAATATCCCTGTCGGGTGGCATCCTCGGCAGGTCTGCATAAAACACCTCTGGAAACTCACGAACAATCGGCACCAAATCTATAGAAGGAACCTCCGCACTAGAATCGTGGAATTAAGCCAAATAAGTTAGGAACCCTTCTTGACCATATGCTGAGACTTCACATAAGAGATAACCTTGTTGGCAGAATGGCCAAGATTCCCTCTCCACTCTAATTGAGGAAACCCCTACAAGGCTAAGGTCACCGTCTTACCTTGACAATCTAATATAGCATGCTAAGGTGACAGCCAATCCATACCAGTATGACATCAAAATCAACCATGTCAAGAAGTAGAAGATCCACACGAGTCTCAAGACTCCCAATGGTGACCACACATGAACAATAAACACGATCTACAATAATAGCATCTCCCACTAGTGTGGACACATACACAAGAGCACTCAAAGAATCATGGGGCACGACCAAATAGGATGACACATAAGAGTAAGTAGATCTCGGATCAAATAGAACTGAAGAATCTCTATTACAAACTGAAATAATACCTGTGATAACAACGTCAGATGACTCAGCCTCAGGCCTGGCTGGGAAAGCATAATACCGAGCCTGGGCCCTACCACCCTGAACTACGTCCCTGGGATGGCCTCTAACTGGCTGGTCTCCACCTCTAATGGACTGACCTCCACCTCTAACAGTCTGGCCTCTACCTCTGGCTGCCTGACCCCTGCCTTTGGCTGGCTGAGCAGGTGGTGCAGCAACTGGTGCCGGAACCATGGCACGAGAACTCTGATGTTGTGAGCTGGCCGTTGCCCGAGGGCAAAATCTAGAAATGTGCCTCAGATCACCACAAGTATAACATAACTTCGACTGCTGTGACTGCTGACCCTGAAACTGACCTTGTCGACCTAAATAACCACCCTGATAACTCTGGAGTAGAGGTGTTCTAATAGGAGTTGGTGGTGCACTGTAGGCTAGCTGGTCGGAATAATGCATATGAGGGCCACGACCACCTGAGGCACCGTGGGATGCCTGGAGCGCTGAATGAAACGGCCTGGGAGGATGGCCTCTACCAAAAGTACTCCTGCCTCTAGATGAGGCACCGCTGAACTCACCAAAATGACGAGGTCTCTTGTCAGGCCCTTGACCTCCCTGAGTAAGAACCATTTTGACTCATCTGGCGACATTAGCAGCCGCTTGAAAAGAAATCTCACTCCCAGTCTCCTTAGCCATCTGCAATCTGATAGGCTGAGCAAGTCCATTAATAAACCTCTTTACCCTCTCTCTCTCGTTGGGAAGCAGAATAATGGCATAACGGGCCAAATCCACAAAACGGGTCTCATACTGAGTAACAGTCATACTGCCCTGCTGGAGACGCTCAAACTGATGGCAAAGCTCCTCTCTCAATGTGATAGGTAGAAACTTCTCTACGAAGAGCTGAGAGAACTGGTCCTAAGTAAGAGCAGGTGACCCAGCTGGTCTGGTCAACAAGTAATCTCTCAACCCTTTCTTGGTGGAACCAGTCATCTAAAATACAGCAAAATCGACCCCATTGGTCTCCACTATACCCATGTTCTGTAAAACCTCATGACAACTGTCAAGATACTCCTGGGGATCCTCTGAAGGAGCACCACTGAAGTGAATAGGAAAGAGCTTGATAAACCTGTCCAATCTCCATAAAGCCTTAAAGATATAACTGGCCCATCTCCGACCTATGCCGCAATAACCGGCTGAACTAATCCGACTGGCTGAGCTGCTGGAGCCTGATACTGGGGAGCTATCTGATCCGGAGCGGGAGTGGTGGGAGTCTGGGCTCCTCCAACCTGAGAGACCGCTGGTGCCATGGGAAATGTGCCAGTCTGGGCCATACTCTCCATAAGGCCCACCAAACGGACCAAAGTGTCCTGAAGTACTGGGGTGGCAATGAACCCCTCCGAAACCTGAGCTGATCCGGTAGGAACAGTCTTGGCTGTAACCTCCTCGTCAACATATCTACCTTGAGTCTCCAGACAGCGGACCAATAACAAAATCTCGATCAACCTGAGCCGGTATCAAAATCTGCACAAAAAGTGCAGAGTACAGCATTAGTACAACCGACCCCATGTACTGGTAAGTGTCGAGCCTAACCTCGACGAAGTAGTGACGAGGCTAAGGCCAGGGACCAACAAATCAACCTGTACAATTTAAAAGTGTATATGCAAATAACAGAAATGAAGATCTAAATAGGAATTGTCGGGAGGGGAACATACTGAGGGGAATACAAGATAAAGAACTACAACAGAATGAGCACCGGAGCAGTCAATATACCATGAATCAACATGAATAGTGAATACAGTAAGGAAAAATGCACGGCATCACCCTTCGTACTTTTACTCTCAATCTCACCATAAAATTAATAGAAACGGCACGACATCACCCTTCGTGATTTTAATCAGTCTTACCATAAAATTAATAGAAACGGCACGACATCAACCTTCGTGCATTAACACTCACAATATGGCACGAAAGCTTAAGTTTTAGGATTTCGATCGTAGTCGGAATTATGTGAAGATGACTCCGGAATAGAGTTCTGTTGGTTCTATTAGATATGTTGAGTGATTTTGGACTTAGGAGCGTATCCGGACTATAAATCCGAGATCTGTAGCTGATTTAGGCTTGAAATGACGAAAGTCAAATTTTTGGAGATTTGGACCAGAAGTGGATTTTTTGATATCAGGGTCAGAATGCAATTTTGAGAGCTGGAAAAGCTCTGTTATGTTATTTGTAACTTGCCTGCAAAATTTGACGTCATTTAGGGTTGATTTGATGGGTTTCGGCATGGGTTTTATAAGTTGAAAGATTTAAAAATTTATAAGTTTGATTCATGATGTGATTCGTAGTTTCAACATTGTTTGATGTGATTTGAGACCTTGAGCGTATCCGTGTTAGGGTATAGAACTTGTTGGTATGTTTGGACGGGGTACCGAGGGCCCCGGGTGTTTTTCGGATGAGTTGCGGATGATTTCCATGGTTTTGGTAAGGTCTGAGTTCTAGTGTAATCGCACCTGCGGACCTTGGGCGCATGTGCGATGGTCGCATGTGCAAAGATGGAGGCGCAAGTGTGAGAAGAGTTGGACTTGGCAGTCTCCGCATGTGCGGAGAATTTGTGCGTATTAGCGAACTCGCACGTGCGGAGATGGAAGCGTAAATGCGAGAATTGAGAGTTGGCCTGTGGTCGCAGGTGCGAGGAAGTTCCGCATCTGCGATGCTCGCGGATACACAGAAGGCTCGCATGTGCGGAGGTTGTGGGAGTTAGTGACTTCCGTAGGTGCGACTGGTTAGACCGCAGGTGCGGTAGGCGCAGGTGCGAGAAATGATCGCAGGTGCGAGGATTGCTGGGCAGAAAGGGGTTGGAATCGAGGGTTAGTTCATTTTTCACTCTATTTTTGATTTTTAGCTCGGGAGAAGGCGATTCTTTGAGGGATTTTCAGAGAAATCTTGTGGGTAGTGATTTCTTACTCGAATTTGGTTTTATAGCATTAATCTATAGTTGTTTCTCCATATAATTTCAGATTTTTGGGGGTGCAATGGGGAAAAATTGAAAGAACTTCTTCAATAAAGATTTTGAGTTTTGAAGGGGAATTTGTGGTCGGATTTGAGTAATTCTTATATGGTTGGACTTATGAGTGAATGGGTGTTCGTATTTTGTGATTTTTACCCGATTTCGAGATGTGGACCCAGGTCGACTTGTTAGGGTGAATTTCGGAATTTTTGTTAAAATATTGATTTCATTGATTAGATGAGTCTATTATTGTTGTATTCATGTTATGCATTTGTGTTTGGCTAGATTTGGGCCATTCGGAGTCGGATATTCGTGGAAAGGCATTGTGACCGATTGTTTGAGCTTGGTTCGAGGTAAGTATCTTTCTTAACCTTGTGTGAGGGACTTTCCCTTAGGATCTGAGTCTTTTATGTTGATTGTAGTCCATGTACACGAGGTGACGAGTACGTGCACAGACTTATTTGTAGGAAGTTGGCCTTTTAGGGTTCTTAGGTCCTTGTATTCATTGAATATGCAGTTGTTCTTGTTATGATTATTTATCTTAATTACTAGATTCACATCTACCTGCTTAATTAGAATCAATTGCTTAATGATCCACTATTATTGTTACTTGATTCATATGTGCCTTAACTGAAATTGTTATCTCTTTTATAGCCATACTATCTTTTCATAACTGCTTATCTTTATTTGGAATTTATATTATTTCATCCTATAATTGTTCAGTCTTAATTGAGGTTATGATTATTGTTTTGCCGCTTATCCTTTTTTGAATTGTTGAATATCTTTCGTAATTTTCTCAACCTTAAAAGAAGTTTAGACATTTTATATCTTAGTCGACTTGTTTTATTTGGCATTATTTGATTCGTGTTAGCTTCCCTGTTGTTGAAGTGTATATTGTGGGATCGTTTCTACACATTAGTTTTCCCTTTGTTGAACTGTTCTCTCTACGCCTAGCATTCTTTACTGTGGTTATTCCTTGGGAATTGGTTCTACCGTTTCTTTGTGAATTAAAGTTCTTGAGTTAATTTACTTGTCGTACTTTGTATTATTGTCATTGTTGCTGTTGTACTTGTTGTGGTGATGCACGAGGTTTCTACCGTACGGTTGTTATTATAGGTAGGAACATTATTATGCACGTGTGGCGAGACAAAGCAGGCATTTATGTTACTATTGCACACGTGGCGAGACAAGGTGGGCTGTGTCAGGGGTTGATTTGTGGCCTGGGGGGCATTTTTGTTGTTGATATTTGTATAGTGGCATACGTACCTGTGTGAGCTTTATCTTGTGAAAGCTGTGAGAAAATATTTTACGTGATGTCCGTTCTTTTTTCCTTATGCTTAATTGATGATATGGACTATGGTAGTACACTTGCACAAGCATACACGTAGTTAAGCACTATTTATCGGATAAGAGTTGTTCTTGATATTGTTGAATATAGATGCTCACCCTGTTTACTTGCCTTCTATGTGAGAATGTCTCTATTGGCACGTGAGTCGCCAGTGCGGTTATGAGACGTTATAAGGGCACATGATGCCAAATGTTAGAGTTCAGGTATTGAGACCCGTAAGTTGTGATTTGTCCGAGGTTCGGTACCTCGTGGAGTTGCTGACTAAAACCTGATGTAAAAGCAATTGCAGTTGCTGAGTTATTATTTGTCCTTACTGTATTTGTGATTCCGGATTTAGGTTGTGTTCCATTCACCTTTCTGTGTCATTTTCATGATATTTCGCTGATACTTGTTGTTTCCTTCCTTATTGACATTACTGTACTGTGAGCCATATTGCATAGTCTTTATGTAGACATCATACTTCTGTTGTTCATGTACTTATATCTGTTCAGTTTATTAGACCGGTGGGTGTCTTGACTGTTTCTCGTCACTACTCTACAGAGGTTAGTCTTGATACTTACTGGGCACCACTGTGGTGTGCTCATGCTACTCTTCTGCACATTGTTTTGTGCAGATCCAGGTAATTGTTCGTTAGCTAGCTGTGTGGACTGTTGCTGCAGAGACTCAAGGTAAACCTGCCGCTACGTTCGCAGGCTTCAGAGTCACCTTCAACTTTTTATTTCGCACTGTTTATTCTTATTTCTGGACAGTTATATTTAGAAGTTGTCTAGCAAACACTCTATAGAGTTTATGACTTGTACTACCGGTTTTGGGAATTTTAAGAGATTCTATTTAAATAATGTTATTATTTTAATTATTGTTAGGCTTACCTAGTCCCTAAGACTAGGTGCCATCACGATACCTAAACGGAGGAAAAATTGGGTCGTGACAAGTTGGTATCAGAGCTCTAGGTTCATAGGTGCTACGAGTCATAAGTGAGTTTAGTAGAGTCTTGCGGATCGGTACGGAGACGTCTGTACTTATCTTCGAGAGGCTATAAAACTATTAGGACAATCTCACTTCTTTCATTCCTATCGTGCGATCTTATTGATCTCGGAGTTTGAACTTTTATCATTCCATTCTCTCACAGATGGTGAGGACACGAGCTATAGTTATAGACGACGCTACTCCCGGAGCAAGTATCACTAGAGGCAGAGACGAGGAGTAAGTGTCGCAGCCAGAGTACCTACCAGAGCACCAATTGAGGGGCCGCCAGTAGTTCCAGTTAGGGAGCAGGTACCGGAGGCGCCTGTTATTATCCCTGGACTTCAGGAGACCTTAACATAGTTCCTGAGCATGTTTGGTACATTGTCTTAGGCGGGGTTGATTTCGGTTGCACCAGCTACTTCACAGACCGGGGGAGGAACCCAGACTCCTACAGCCCATACCCCAGAGCAGTGAATTCATATTGGTCAGATTCCAGGTGTCATGGCGACACAGCTTGTGGTTCCAGTTCAGCTCGTGGTCAGGGCAGCAACATCTGAGGAAGAGCAGCTTAGACTTGCAAGGTTCAAGAAATATGACCCTCATACATTCAATGGTTTGGCTTCAGAGAGTGTATATGGTTTTTTGGAAGAGTGTCACCGCATTCTCCGTACTATGGGTATTGTGGAGATGACCGAGGTTGCTTTTACTATGTTCCAGCTTAGGGTAGCAGCTTACTAGTGGTGGCGGGCATATGAGTTGGGTAGCCCAACCGAGTTTGCTTCACTTACATGGGTTCAGTTTTTAGAGATATTCCTGAGAGAGTTTGTACCTCAGTCCCTTCAAGATGCATGGCGCGCGGAGTTTGAGCAGCTACGCCAGGGCACTATGTCAGTGTCAGATTATGCCGTAAGATTCAGTGATTTGTCCAGGCATGCACCTGCTTTGGTCGCGACAGTTAGAGAGCGTGTCCGTAGATTCATTGAGGGACACATGCATGATATTCGGTTCAGTATGGCTTGGGAGTTAGAGTCAGATGTTTTATTTCAACAGGTGGTAGGGATCACTCGCCGAGTAGAGGGCATGTGGGACCAGGAGAGAGAAGATAGGCGAGGCTATGAGAGAGAGTACATGTGAGATTAGGAGAGAGAGGATAGGGAGGTGAGGAGGCCTCGTAGACCGGAAAGATCTACTGGTCCTTATTTTGGAGGCAGGGTATGACATGGTAGAGGTTTTGTGGGTCAGCCAATTCAGCTTGCACTTCAGGCTTCACACAGTATTTCAGGTACTCATGGGTCTCAGAGTACCCGTACCGCACAGTTTTCCCTGCCACATCAGCAGAGAGGCTGCTTCGAGTGTAGAGATACCAGCCACAGGGTGAGAGATTGTCCTAGACTTCGGACAAATGTGTCACAGCGGAGTATTCAGGTGAGTAGAGGGCGCCCAAGAGGGGAAGGCTCGACCCGTTGATGTGTTTCATATAGTAGGCTTGAGGCCACTGCGCCAGATGATGTCATACATGTCTGCTTTTGATGGTTACAGAGGGGCACCATTAGTATTTTGATTCGCTTCTTCTTGTCGGGGCGGGTTCCCCTATTTATTGTCCCACCTATGGGTGAGTTCATGACTTAGTATTATGTTTAGATGTTTACCCCGTTGGGAGATTCTATGAGTGATAGCCGTGTCTATCATTTGTTTCTATTCATTATTGAAAGTTAAGAGATTATTATAAGTGAATTCACGTTGTCCATTATGGTAGGTTTGATGTGATTCCTGAGTAAATTGGTTATAATATGTGATTTGATACTCTGCCGGGGTGAGAGTTTAGCAAGTGTTGAGATTTTATTGGCAGAATTGAGTTAGTGAAATATTTCCATTAGTATGATGTGCATTCGACTTGTGATTTAGAGTTGAGGGCGAGACCCTCGCGACTCCTTATGATTTGATATGTTTGAGCCGGGCAGCGTGCCGCGGTGGAGGGTGATAACAGGATGAGATCCTTATGATTTGTTCATGTACTTTGATTTTTCCTTTTGAATTGATTCGTAGTAGGGTATTGTTAGAAAGTTGTGCCTATCGGGCTTGTTTGATATTTATCTTATGTATTTCTCTTTACATATTTAGTCAATTTTGTTATGTGCTTCTTGAGTTTTGGCTTAAGGAGTGTGTGCCGGTGGTGTTAATTGTGACTTGTTGATTCAGGTCTATAGTTATGAGGTCTTTGTTTTTCTTACATCATTGTCAGCATTGTGGAGGTTTGAAACGGGTTGCTAACAGATATGGGTCTAATTGTCGGTGCTGGTTTTGATTTCGGGCAGCTAATGTGATCAAAAATGTTATTATGGGCCTATATCTGGTGTGTCTTGTTGTGTGGTCGTACCTTGTGGATGTAGGCATGAGTTATTACAGGTGGTTGAGGCTGATACCGGTTATGGATTTACAATCGGGTCTTTTGAAGATAAATGGAAGGTGAGAATGTTGACTCTAAGGATTATCGGTGTTGATAGAAAGGATAAATTACAGTTGGGATGGTGTCGTCAGGCTTATGTGGATTAGGGTGACGTAGGGTCCCCCACGGGTGTATGTTGGGTATGTACTTTCAGTGATTTCAAGACTTCGAGGTAATTCTTATCATGTTCGAGGACGAACGTTTATTTAAGAGAGGAAGGATGTAATGACCCGGCCAGTCATTTTGAGAATTTAAGTCCCGTTCGGCGCCATAAGGACCTGAGCAGCGTCATATTATGTGTATTAACTTGCGTGCATGGTTGAATTCAGTTACCGGATGTTTCAGAGTGATTTGGGACACTTAGTCCCTAAAACATAAGCTTAAGTCTTAGGATTTCGACCGTAGTCAGAACTATGTGAAGATGACTTCGAAATGGAGTTTCGTTGGTTCCATTAGCTCCGTTGGGTGATTTTGGACTTAGGAGCGTGTCTGGACTGTAAATCCGAGGTCTGTAGCTGATTTAGGCTTGAAATGGCGAAAGTCAAATTTTTGGAGATTTTGACCAGAAGTGAACTTTTTGATATCGTGGTAGGAATACGATTCCGAGAGTTAGAACAACTTCGTTATGTTATTTGGGACTTGCCTGCAAAATTTGACGTTATTCCGAGTTGATTTGATAGGTTTCGGCACGTGTTTTAGAAGTTGCAAGATATGAAAATTTATAAGTTCGATTCATGGTGCGATTCGTAGTTTCAACGTTGTTTGATGTGATTTGAGACCTCGAGCGGGTCCGTGTTAGGGTATAGAACTTGTTGGTATATTTGGACGGGGTCTCGAGGGCACCGGGTATTTTTCGGACGAGTTGCGGATGATTTCCATGGTTTTGGGGAGTCTGAGTTCTGGTGTAATCGCACCTGCGGACCTTGGGCGCAGATACGATAGTCGCAGGTGCGAAGATGGAGGCGCAAGTGCGAGAAGATCTGGACTTGGAAGTCTCCACAGGTGCGGAGAATTTGTGCGCATTAGCGGACTCGCACGTGCAGAGATGGAAGCGCAGATGCGAGAATTGAGAGTTGGCCTGGGGTCGCAGGTGCGAGGAAGTTCCGCATCTGCGATGCCCGAGGATGCACAGAAAGCTCGCAGGTGCGGAGACTGTGTGAGTTAGTGACTTCCGCAGGTGCGACTGGTTAGACCACAGGTGCGGTAGGCGCAGGTGCGAGAAATGATTGCAGGTCCGAGGATCGCTGGGCAAAAAGCGATTGGAATCGATGGTTAGTTCATTTTTCACTCCATTTTTGATTTTTAGCTCGGGAGAAGGCGATTCTTTGAGGGATTTTTAGAGTAATCTTGAGGGTAATGATTTCTTACTCGAATTTGGTTTTATTTCATCAATCTATAGTTGTTTCTCCATTTAATTTCAGATTTTTGGGGTTGCAATGGGGAAAAATTGAAAGAACTTCTTCAATAAAGATTTTGAGTTTGAAGGGGAATTTGTGGCCGGATTTGAGTAATTCTTATATGGTTGGACTCGTGAGTGAATGAGTGTTCGTATTTTATGATTTTACCCGATTTCGAGATGTGGGCCCCGCCGACTCTTTAGGGCGAATTTCGAAATTTTTGTTAAAATATTGATTTCATTGATTAGATGAGTCTATTATTGTTGTATTCATGTTATGAAATTGTGTTTGGCTAGATTTGGGCCATTCGGAGGCGGATATTCGTGGAAAGGCATTATGACCGATTGTTTAAGCTTGGTTCGAGGTAAGTATCTTTCCTAACCTTATGCGGGGGACTTCCCCTTCGGATTTGAGTCTTCTATGTTGATTGTAGTCCGTGTACACGAGGTGACGAGTGCGTGCACGGACTTATTTGTGGGAAGTTGGCCTTTTAGGGTTCTTAGGTCTTTGTATTCATTGAATATGCAGTTGTTCTTGTTATGATTATATATCTTAATTACTAGATTCACATCTACCTGCTTAATTAGAATCAATTGCTTCATGATCCACTATTATTGTTACTTGATTCATATGTGCCTTAACTGAAACTGTTATCTCTTTTATAGCCATGCTATCTTTTCATAACTACTTATCTTTATTTGAAATTTATATTATTTCATCCTAAAATTATTCAGTCTTAATTGAGGTTATGATTATTTTTCCGTTGCTTATCCTTAATTGAATTGTTGAATATCTTTCGTATTTTTCGCAACCTTAAAAGAAGTTTAGATATCCTATATCTTAGTTGACTTGTTTTATTTGGCATTATTTG